>MDKH01201416.1:0-15109 GCA_005239495.1 Nicotiana undulata | reverse complement strand
TTCATCTTAATAATGACAGCCTAATCTCATTTCATACTTTGTAACTTTCATCCATCTATTGTTGATTCACCTTAATGTTGATATATAGTCTACCACTGATAACTTGAAAGCTCTTATATAATATATCGTCACTAGGGTTCAAGTATCATCTGGGAATATCTGAAGTGATTTTCCTGATCCACTTAGGGACGATACTATACTCCAATAACTATATTTCATAGCATCTCAATGTGATTCATCCTATGGGGGTATTCTAATCCTGTGCAGTTCATGAAATTCTTAATCTCAAAATCATTACTCAATTAAAGGCCTAAACGTTATCCTCTTATCATTTATCACAGTTACACCCTTACTTTACTCCTTTGAGTTCATTCATGCTATACTGAGCTTTTTATAACTTTATGGAAACCATCTGCTCTCTTGTTGTAATGGGTTTAATCCCGAGGACTTACCTATTCTCGTCACCTTCAAACTCACCTTTTCTTATCCTTACTCTTGTCTAGTTAAAACCTTGTTGTTTTACCATACTTTAGCTTGCGACCTATGCATATCTATTTATACTACTTGCACCCTTCCTTTCAACATGCTAGCATCATAGATTTCCTTTCATGACTTCTCAATTGTCTTTAAATGTAAGCAATTACTTTTCCTGGTCGTTCTTCCACTTGCTGCATGGATACTTGGCTAATCTTTATGCCCATAAATACTGGAGTTCCCTGTATCTCATATGATCTCAATTATCAACTCTTAATTTTTTTCTTCTTCCCGTTCATTAGCCACGATAGGTGCCACTTACTTATGGAGTGTATACAATATTGTAGTGAGAAAGTTGTCATAAGACTATTTCTTCTTTGGGTCAATATGCTTATGTTGAAGACTTCTTCCTTATTTCCTCAGCTAGTCTTTCCTTGTACTACATAGTGGATACCCTCTGGCTCTTGTAAAGCTGCGAGCTTATTACATCTTATACCCAAAGGAATTTTTTTTATGTTCTTACTCACCTATTATTATCCTTAGTTACTTACATCTGCGCCCTTGTGCTCGTAAGGTTGCTTCTGAAGTGAAATTTGACTATCTCCCTAGTGGCACTTTCTTCTATTTCCGCAACAGTTATATGGTACCTTCAACTACCCAAACTCCTATCTTAATATTACTCAAGGATCAAAATGTCATCAAATCTGCGAGAGTTAATTCCCTATGTTCGGTTTCACTATGTTTATCTTGCACGATCTGTTGATTTATCTATGACCTCTTGTTTAGCTATAACTAGGCTCTTCCTGAATCAACTACAGACTACCCGTTGGTCCATCCTCATATTTATGTTATGCTTAACCTCCCTTGGGTTATGTCCATTGTCTTAACTTACCTCTTCTACGTGATTCTTATGTATCAAGTGTTTATTTCCACTTATTTATCAATGTCATCGAGTGTGAAATCCTATTTATTTATTCTCTTCGGTGCCATGCTTGCATACTGTTCTGGAGTCGTAACATATTTGCAGGATATGAATAAATTCAATCTCATTCCTTTCGTCTTTTTACCACATTCTTCCTTTACCATTCTATATGTACCTCTTCATCTTTGGAATTTTGTTTTCCACATCTTCACAGACATATTACTCGCCTTGCGGTAACCCTTCTACACCAGGTATAATTGAATATCTTAAACACAAGGGTGACACCTGGTGTAACTGGCACATCTAGTCCCTTAAGCTTAACTCTGCTCATAGTGCTTGCTTTAGGGAAGCGTCTTCGTCAATGACCTTCAAAGGTTATTCTTCTATTGAGCATTCTATTATTGTCGAAACACTATCTTTGAAACGATGCCGACTATTACCAATTCCTTCGATCCTTAATTCATGTTCGATTTTTTTGTTTACTATCCCATACTAATTTCTATTACTCGGGGGTCTAACATTTCCTTCTGGTAATCACGTTGGACTCAACAACTGATTTCTCGAAATGAGGATATGACTTTATGAATTATACTTTTATTGTATCAAGGCATGACTTATCTTGTCTTTTCCTTAACTTGACTATAGACTCTGTCATCCTGTCATATTTTTATTTACCGTTATCACTCATTTATCACATCTTACTCATAATATTTCATTTACTCTCTTCTTATTCGCCTGCTAATATTTCTGTCTATTTACCTTATTATGAAGACATCAACAAAACGTTCTTTCACTTTTATCTCCCCCTCCTTCATCTCACTGGCTCTTCAGGACGCCTAATATTCTTCTTCATTTTTTTTCTTTTTTACTAGGGGATGGAGTCATACTAAGACAAATATTTATCCCTTATAGGATCCTAGTGACTATCCTCTGAAATTTCTGAATATTCTAGTATTCATATCGGACTGCATTATTCTAGAGTTACCATCTGGCTATCTCCCAATGAGAACTATTACCATGTCCTGCACTGCCCTTCAAAAATATTAAATAATGATAACAATCTATCCACAATTTTTGGTTACTCTAACCCCAACTGGATCCTGATATCCTATCATTCTCTTAAATTATTTTAGTTAGCTCCCATAGGGCATAATTGAGACGTGTATGGAAAATTGTACATACCTCTGTTACAATTGTAGGTAATTCAATATGCTTGTATTTTTCTGCTTGAATCATAAATACTAACAATCTTCATTAATTGGGCACCTCGTACCCTTCTTCATCTTGCTTCTTTTTCTTGTTGAAACTTGTATCTATCTTCTGAATCTCTCATTTCTTTTCACCATAGGGGTGGATAGATATTATTTGCCTTAAGGATCCTTATCATGAGGCTTACCCGTTTAGTACACACGTAATCTACTGAAGACCTTACATTTACTCATCATAGGCATCATACAAAATCGAGTTCCTCTGACTCAACTCTTTCACAGCCACATGCAATCCCTTACAACTGTCTTTCTAGATGTATGCATCGTGGTATTATAAATAAGATAGAATTAAGGAAATTGAGTTCTTATGACTGAGCTCTACCACACGATCTAGAGTAAGAAGAAAGAGTAACAGTCTTAAATGCCCTGTAGCCTCTTTCCTATAAGTGTGGTGCACAACACACCCATAAACAGGACTTTACTAGACCCGGCTCATAGACAACCCCTAGGACAGACCGTCTCTCATACCATATTTGTCACGACCCAAACTGCAGGATCATGACTAGCACCCAGGCCATACTTGCGGAGCACCAACGTACATTTTATCTAACCTTCATATTATCTTTAAGGGACAACGAGATCAATATAAGTGGTAGACATGGATTACGAACACCAAACAATGAAAGATAATGGAAAGAACATGCGTAACAAAGGATAACAAGACTGCCAAGAAACTACATGTAAGTTAGTAGCTACCACGCTTCCATGAAAGATACAACAAAAATAATCCGACAAAGCATACCAAACTATACATAAGCCGACACCTGTCTATGAGCCTCTAAAGAAGCATAAGTAATGCAACATAGCCGAAACATGGCCCTGACATACCCATAATATCTATAACAAAAATCCATACCAAGACAACGACACGTCCTGAGAAGGGATCTCGCCTATAACCGTTGAACTGGAAAGCCTATTGTGGTGGAGGAGCTACGTTTACCTGTATATCAGGACATGCAACACGACATGCAGCGTCCACAAATAAAAAGGACGTCAGTACGAATAAAGTACTGAGTATGTAAGGCATGAAAGCATAAGTAAGAACAGTAATGTAAACGGGGATAAAAAGTATACAACCTATAACATCTGAGTACCTCTGAGGGCTACTGACATGAAATGTGTGATACATACATATATATACATAAACCTTTAAAACATCCGCCTGTGTGGGCATCATCATCATCATATCGTACCCGGCAACGTGGAGCTCGGTAAACCTAACTGATCAGTGGTTGCACAATAGGTGCCATACCCATCCGACTATAGCGCGTCTCGGTAGAGTAAAATATATACGTATATATACAATGCATGCAGGACTCAATGGAATCATATTCTGAACCTTTCGGATTGACATAAGGTCGATATTCTCTGTACACATTATTAAGATTAACTCTCTATCAAGAATCTTATAAGAATCATGAAGTACCAACAACATTGATAACTTAATAATAAGAGAAGCAACCTCAACATCAATTATTCCATAAGGAGGGAAACAATGTAAGTACTGCTAGCTTCTAAGAGTAGAGTATCTTTGGAAGCTCGTTCATTGCATTATGTACAATCGGAGTCGTGCAAAAGAAGGAAAAGTATAGCCTCACATACTTTGTATATACTGCCCCAACCTCAAGCTACGCAAATGTCACAACTCCTTAATCTACAATAAGAGAAACAGCACTATCGTTATCATTTAAGGGTCATATCTATTATGTATCGACCACAACCTATTTTATGATTAAACGGACAACACCTCCCCTATATATATGACTTCACACAAGTCAAAACAATCACCAAACAGCCCAAACAACATCAATAATAATCATATTGAGCCTCCCAAAATAGTCCCCACACAACCTAAACACTTCATACATAAGACGACCACCGTAGTCATGTTAAACGACCTGAAAATACTAAAACGAACGACCACGGGCCCCAAACCTATAACTATATGGTGTTTCTCCACACCCTTCCTCCTAAAAAACTCCACAAAACAGTAGTAAAACTGTGACGACCCAAAAGGTCATCCCGTGTAATTTTAACTTAATCTGTGTTACGAGGCCCTGAAAGCCTCCATTTATCTCACCTCGATGTGCGTGCGCAGCCCGAGCACGTAGCCGGGAAGCCTTTATGTGGAAAATTGAATAAATGTTGAATTATGATAATTAGTTGAATAAAGTTGACTTTGGTCAATATTTTTTGGTAAACGGAACTGGACCCGTGATTTGACAGTCCCGGAGGGTTCGTAGGAAAATATGGGACTTGGGCGTATGCCTGGAATCGAATACCGAGGTCCCGAGTCCGAGAAATGAATTTTTTAAAGAAAATTATTTTCTAAAAAATATAAAGGCTTTTGAAAATAAACTTTGATGTGAAACCCGTGTTACCAGGCCCGTATTATGGTTCCGGAGCCTGGAATAGGTTCAATATGGTTTTTATGTGTTGTCTGTGAAGTTTGGTAAGAAACGGATTTGGGTTGACATGATTCAGACTAAAAACGGAAAATTTTAAGTTTATGAAGTTTTGAGAAAATTCTATAGATTTTGGAGTTTTAATTCATTGTTTTTGATGTGATTTTGGTGGTTTAATTAATCGAATAATTCCGTAGGAGGATTTTGAAGTCGTGTGTATATTTGGTTTTGGGCCCCAAGGGCTCGGGTGATTTTCGGGTAGGTGTCGAGGTGTAAAAGTATTGGAAAACTCTGGTGTAAATAGGCTATTGTTGGTGTCTGGTGTGTTACTCTATGCGATCGCATAAGTATAGGAACGATCGGATATCTTTGAGGAGGGGGTGGGGTCAGGTACCCTATGCGATCGCGTATGGGGGCCTGCGATTGCACAGTAGGATAGGTGGACTGGGGGGCTGGGTAGGATTGCCCTGTGCGATCGCACAAGGGCCTCTGCGATCGCAGAGCCTTAGGAGCCAGACCACTATGCGATCGCAGAGCCTTAGGAGCAAGACCCAGTTAATTAAAAAGCCCCAAAACACAATGTAATACGGGATTTCACATTTTTTTCCACTACCTTCTTCTTCTCTACACCTCGTTTGGCCATTTTTGAAGAGCTTCATCACCATAGCTTCATAGGTAAGCAATTCTAACTTCATTTTCTTCCATTTCCATCAGCTATTATTAGATTTTAGGCCTAAAAATATGGAATTAAAGGGTAGAAATTGGGGTTTTGGGTAGAGTTAGGGCTTTTTGAATTTTTAGGAATTCAACCTCGTTTTGGGGTCGGATTTCAAAACAAATTGTATATTCGGGCTCGTGGGGGAATGAGTGATCGGGTTTTGGTCCAAACCTCGTATTTGAACCAAGCGGGTCCGGGGTCGAGTTTTGGAATTTTTGGAAGAATATTGGGAATTCTATAATTAGGCTTTGGAATTGAATTATTGAGTAATTATTGATGCTATTGGGTCGAATATGTCTAGATACGATCGTTTCAGAGTCGAGTTCGAGAGGAAAAGCGGTGTTAGAGGCTTGATTTGCATTCTTGGAGCTAAGGTAAGTGTTTGGCCTAACTTTAGCTTGAGGGAATAGGTGTTGAATCATATGTGCTAGTTGTTTCTATCATGTTCAATGTATAGGTGAAGTGACGAGTACCTAACATTGTTTTTCAAGCATGCCCGTGAGTCGGTGTATTACATGTTATTGCTTCGATATTCATTGTTTTATGAAGTAGATTCATTTTGGAAGTTGTTCATTTGCTGAGAATACGTGATTAATGATTTGTGATAAGTTGTTTCAGATAAGGATTGATTTTGTTAAGTTATATACTCGTATAAGATTGGTTATAGCTGAGTCCCTTGACGGGTGATATTGTTTTGGGTTTTATCCCCTTGTTCGGTGGTTATGAAATGTACTTCCTACTGTTGATTTCCTTGCCAAGTTGTTGTTTGAGGTTGATTGGGTGAGGAAGAGTGTAAAGCACGAAGGGTGATGCCGTGTATTCATTTCATTCATTGCATTGTGAGGAAGAGAGTAAAAGCACGAAGGTTGATGCCATGCCATGATTTTACATTTAAAAGCACGAAGGAACATGTCGTGCCCTTTTATCTATTTATTGCATTGTGAGGACGACAGTAAAAGCACGAAGGGTGATGTCGTGTACTTGTTTTGGTAATGATGAGAGTAAAACACGAAGGGTGATGCCGTGTACATATTTGTTTATGTTGTTACTTCCTGTTAACCTTTACTCTTCTATATTGTTGTCTTTTTCAGTTATTCATTTTTGTTCTCTTTATTTCTCCCATTATCTGTCCCCTTCCTTGCCGTACATAAATGTTTATTTCCTGTTATTTCCCTGTTATATATTGTAGAACTGTACAGGTGATTTGTTGTTGTCGTGTCTAGCCTCGTCACTACTTCGCCGAGGTTAGGCTCGGCACTTACTCAGTACATGGGGTCAGTTGTACTGATGCTACACCTGCACTTCTTTATGTTGTGCAGATTACACAGCCGAACCCAGTGGACACTGACAGAGGGAGTATCCTTCAATCCACACAGGCGACATCGAGGTAGTCCCGCAGACGTTCGTGGGCCTTGGCGTCACCATCTATCTTCCCATTTTCTGTCTTATTTTGTAGTTCCAAGATAGTGGTATTTACTTATTTTAGACGTTTGTATTTAGTAAACTCATAGACTGTTCGTGAGGTTGTGAAACCGATTTATGCGGTTGTTCTTAAGGAAATTATTATGGAATGTCTATTTTAGTTCTTTAATTTCACATTACTTCCGCATTTTATTATACACGTTCTAGTTAGTTTTGGTTATTTAATAGTTAATAAGTCAATCTAATGAAAATGTTGGCTTGTCTAGCGGGTTCAACATTAGACACCATCACGGCCTGAAGGTGGGATTTCGGATCATGACAAAAACACACAGCCCAACAACAACACAAAGTAGTCGGATACAAGTTAAATAACTCGAACACACGGCTTCTGATCACCATCCCATGAGTTCTAACTATTAGGAAACAAATTTATCAACCTTTCTTGATATTGAAACACTTAAATACAGATATTAGACATTTCTTAACTATGAAGTACCTTCAAAAACTCTAACTACAAAGAAAAAGGAGAGGCGGTATAATGACACTTACGTCGTAGGGATTGTTTTGATGTTATCGCTTCTCGATTTCATGCCCGGGATGATAATATTCTTTGAAACCCTAGACGATCGCCTGAGGTTATGTTTATGGGTGTTCTATGTTCGAGTTATGCTAAAAAATGAAGAGAAAACCGACCTAAGACTTATATATATCAACTTTGGAAAAGTCAAAGAGGTGCTAGCTTGACACCCTAGGATTGGTCCATGTTCCGACGTTTATATCTTTTTATCCCGATGTAGTATGAACGAACGGTTAAGAGAGTTGGAAACTAAATTCCAAGCCCTTAAATTTGGTATATAATATGTCCCAATAAAACCTCATATAACATAAGAAATGTATTGCTCAAAAAGCTCTAGTGATCAACCTACTTGTCACTTATGATGTCTGCGAAGTCTCGCGAAACTGCAAATATATCTCTACTCCTATGTCGTATTGATGAACGGTTTAATGCGTTCGAAACTAGACTCATAGATATTCAATTTGGTTGGTGGATCATCCAATAATTCCAAGAATATTGGGAGAAAATATCAGTTACATTTGACCTAAAGTTTAGCACATTATGAATGTAATTTGTGAAGACCTTTGCAAACTTTTGCTCCACAACTTGCTTAACTTCAAAAAGTAGCACACGAATATCATATGACAATCACAACTCATAGCATAACCTCCTTATCAAGTAATGAACTGTCTCACCCTAAAGTACATGTTATAACATTCCAAACTTGTCTAGTTTCGACGAAACTTATGATTTTCGATTGGTTTAGCTTCTAAGCTTCCCAACCCTCTTGGTACTCATTATTAATGATATTAAATATTTGTAACCTCCAAGGTAACATTATTAACTTACTTTATGTACTTTCAAAGATGATCTCATTTCAGAGCTTACATCAACTGACTTACGACGTACTCTCACATACGAGACTATGGGGTGTAACACCGACTATTTCTCTCAATAGGTTGAAGCACAGGCTTTCAAAAAATTTAGGGAGAAAGAAGTGATAGATTTCATATGGGATCACATCGCATGCTGATTCGGGATACCCGCAGAAATAGTATGTTACAATGGCAAACAGTTCGTCGGCAACAAAGTACCGAAATTCCTCGAAGATCATAAAATAAAGAGGATACTATCGGTAGGAAGAGGCAGGCCGAATCAACGAACAAGACTATCATCCAAAACTTGAAAAAAAGGCTAAACGAAGTCAAATGGAAGTACCTATGGCTCGAGCATCGTGGAACTGCCCCTCGGATAATGAGGGTCCAAGCGGTGAGTCACCAATGTTGATTATCCAAAGTGAATCACTTGGAACATTGTCTTCTCTCTGAAGGGCCTTGGGGCTAGACCCTTTGGGTACATACACAGGCTTATTATCACGGTGGGGGGCATCCTCACCACCCGGTTGCTCAGGGACTCTGCTCGGGCCCTCCTTCGAAATCTCCTCAGTCCGAGATGGGGCTTGATGTTTTAGACGTCAATACCACACAAGAATATAGGTTAAATGTGTGGTACCCAAATTTTCGAGTGTTGTCTCATAAGAAGAACCTGATTCTTCTTTGTGTTCCAACTTCCGCAAGCGGAATAGTAAAAGCAGTAAAGTAAAAACACATAGATTTTTACGTGGAAAACACCTGGCTCAAAAGGTGAAAAAACCACGACCTACTCCTTAGTAGGATTTACTCAAACTCTTCACTAAAAACTCTGAGCCAAACGGACTTACAAAATAAACTCTTTTGTAATCCTAGGACTAACTCTAATCCCTTCGTATCAACTAGCCTCTAGCTAATTTCTACAAGCTTCAAGTTAACTCTAACTTGAACAATGTGTACCTATTACAATTGCTTCTATGAAATCTGAAAAGATACAATATAAAAACTCCTACTACAAACAACTAGACTCAATACACAAACCATGGAACTGGTTCTTCTAGCTGATCTGTAGCCTTTGTATCGCACAATAATTCTGCTTGCAAAATAACTGGGAATTTTGCTTTCAGATTTTGATTCACTTCTATACTTGTGCGTCAAGAATTTCAGCAGGAATACTTCAAGTATTTATAGAGTAAGTAGTTGAGTTTGTCGTTCAGTTCTAGTACAACTCTAACTGGGTGAAAGAGTTTGAATTAAACTCAACTTCCTTCCTTTGTTACTATCCTTGCTGAATTCAACTTCTATCCTCTTTATCAGTTTGCAACCTTTTCACATTAGGAGACAATCTCTTGGTTCATTGATACTTCACAATCACATTTATCTCCTATGAATATATGGTTTATGTGATAGCCATTCAATTCAAGTATGTGTGCTCTGATGGACCTCGTTCAACTGGTCAAACATTTGTCAATCTTCAAAACTATGCAGTGACTTGGGTCAACAGGGCTGCCTCGAGCTCCTCCTGCTCGGCACTCCTGGAAACTTCAGTACTTCCCCTCTTTTGGGTCATCAGCGGGCAACCATCATCTTCACCCTCTTCGTCTTTCTCTTGGAGTCATTGAACTACGTCAACTCAAGGAGCAGAAGGCTCGACTTTTGACTTCTGAGATCTGTTCTTTTTGGGCTTGGGGGCATTGGAAGGAGAAGCTCTTCTCCTCTTTCTCTCTTTGTTTGGATTCGATGTCTCTTCTTCCCTAGGCGGAGGTGGCCTCATGCCCACATTTTCACCGAGACCTACACATAAAGAAACCAAGTAAATAAGGATTACATTACGAGGAAAACCTCAATGCACAAGTGAAGAAACTCACTGTGGTTTTTGGTCTCCCATCGGCCTTTGGCCAAATCACACCAGCAACGTTCGACATGAGAAGAGGCGGAGACCAGCTATCGAACCCAGACTTCAAAATCTAGAATTTCACCGGGAAACCAAGGAGAAGCTGCACCATAAGAAGAGAACATGAGTCAGAAAAGGAATAACGGAAGTAATGTTGTAGGTACCAATAACAAAGTTGCACTTACATTTCATGTTCCATTCCTTGAGGAACGGCATCTTCTTGAACAGAATTATGGCAAAGGACTTGATGCAGATGAGATGACCCATCCATCCCTGGTCCTTGTCTTCATCAATGCTCGAGAATAGCGTCTTCGTAGCCCGACGCTGCAACTTTATCAACCCACCTAGATAAAGGCGGGGAATGTATAATCTTATATGATAGTCAAGGATGAAATTCATCCCCTCGATCTTGCTCGAAAAGAACCTGAGCAAATTAATAATACGCCAGAAAGAAGGGTAGATCTGGCCAAGAGACACTCGATAATGGTTCAACTGGTCAGCCATTTGTCAATCTTCAAAACTATGCAGTGACTTGGGTCAACAAATTCCCCCTTTTAAATGATGACAAACTTTGTGCTTAATCCTGTATGCACTTCAAACATTTTGTACGATTTTAAGCATTAATCATAGAGAAACCAAGTTCATTTAGGTTATAAATATCACTTTAAAAAAAATTGAAAAGTCAGCACATATCTTCCCCCTTTTGGCATCATCGAAAAGGTGCAAAATGATACACTTACCAGATTTATTAATTATTACTCATGGCCATTTGAGGCAACTGCAGGTGCAAAACATGATTAATCAACACAAGAAACCAATGAATGTAAGCTAAATAAGAAATTTAGACAAGTCAATAACTAAATAGCAAAATTCGTTGATTAGAAACGAATATCAAACACCAGACAATTTAAATAAAAACAACCAAAAACCATGAGCAAAACAGAGTTAAAAAAATAGAAACAAGAACAGAATCCCAAACTGGGTCATAGATTGGGTAATTTGGTAGCTCTGGACAGCCTGATGGGAAGGTGCAGATGAGGTTGTGGTCTTGGTTTGTAGAAGAGAAAGCATATGCTGAAGAACACCCTCGTTCTTTTCCTTCTATTTTCCTAGTTCAGCCCTGAGAGCATCCCGCTCAGCCTCAACCTCAATCACACGAGATTTCAAACAAAGGATCTCCATATCCTTGATCTCACTTTCCTGCACCAGAGTTCTTACTTTGTTATTGACTGGCTCCTTCCTAGATGAACCAGGTTCATCTGCAGGAACATTGACAATGTAATCACATGTGAGCAAAGTTTCCTTCCCAAAATAATCCTTGGTAGTCGCCATTTCAGCCTTCTTCACATGAACCCCAAAATGTGCACCACAGCTGTCAGAATGGATCCATATTGGATTGGATGTGCTTTGGTTCGATTCACAACTCTGTTGAAGAGTTGGATGATGAAAGCTGGACAATTGATTTGCTTTCCCTATACAGACACTCCATCAGAGTCAGATCCATATAGTTGGCTATGTGCCTTCTTTCTTGTCTGGGCAGCAGGAATTTGATGACAAACTTGAAGAACAACTTACGCTCTGGCTTCATTTCACTTTTGTAGACCGGCCTGGGTTCAATCTCTCTCTCATTGTCACTGAAGAATCTGGTGATGTTGATTGCTGAGGCCATCCCATCTAGACAAGGCCATCTCTGCCTTGTGTAGTCCTCATAGCACTCAACTGGTATGTTTAGAATTTCACCCAGCTCTTTAGCATCAAAGGAGACATGAACTCCTTTGACCATAGAGGTGACCCTGTCGTCTTTGACAATGGCATTTCCCATGAATTCCACCAATTCAGCCTTTTCCAGCCTGCCTTCCATGCGAAGGACCATGTCCTTCCATCCATGCACGTCCTGAGTGTCCTGTAGGTATCTCATTCCAGGCTCCTCTAGATCTTTGAACAACTTGCCCTTCAAAATTGTTCGCTTTCCAAACATTATGATTCTGTCAGTCTCCACATCATCTTCCTTCTCCTCTTCTCCACTCCAGTCTGCATCATCATCTTTCTCCACAACCTTCACTTTCTATGCCTTGGACCTGGTCCTTTTTGCAGTGCTTGGAGTTGCGGCGGACACATCAGCTGACTTCTTTGAAGAAGCCTTAGTCTTTTTGGGTTTTGGCTTCCCAACCACACCTGGAGCAAGCTTATCCTTTTGTTGTACCAGGTCCAACGTCTCCTCTTCAATAACAACAGCCTTAACAGGATCTTCAATCTTAGCTTTACCCTTTGTCACCTTCTTTTTCCTGCTCTATTGCAGAGCCTTCTCCAACTTTTCTTCTTCTTATCTCACAGTATTACGAGTAGCACAAACCTTAGGGACAGGAGCATCAGCAGAAACAATAGCTTTCCTCTTCTTTGGAGGAACTGGGGTAGATGCTTTCTTGGACTTCTGGGTCCTCCTTTTCTTGGGGTTATAGGACTCCCCCAGTTTCTTTAGCCTTTCAGCCAATGTCTCGTCCCAGATGAATCAGGTTCATCTGCTCCTTTCCTCAAGCTTGATAGACTTTCTGCTGCTTGCTCGACTACACTGGTTCCCCCTATGTTTGTGACATCTCCTTCAACATTCTCAGGAATGGGACCACAGAGAGCCAAAGTGGTGCCATCCTCCCCAGATCCCCTTAAAGAAGTTTCTTCACCCTCTCTCTCAAGAATTTTACCTTTTCCCAATTTTCTTTGCGTATTTGGCACTTCAACATCAACTACCGACCCCACCAAGACAAACCGATTTTCAGTAGTAGCAATTGCAGAATTGATTTCAGGATTACCTTTCTCAGAACTGGTTGAACTAGGTGCTTCATCCTTGTTGGTTGATTTAAAAGATTCACTTGATGATTCAGAGTTAGTATCCTTTTCAGCCTGCAGAATTTACTCCAAGAATCTTGCACGGGACCTAGAAGCCACTGATTTTCTGGCAAGAACCTTTACACGACGACCACGGGGGGATGGGTTAGGGTTAGGTGTGGGTTCAGGAATAGGAGGGTTTTCAGGGGTTGAGGTTCTTTCTGGTGATTGAGAACTGTACACGGATGGAGAATTAGAATCAGACTCATAAAGTCCTCCATCGTTATCACGATTTTGTGATGAAGAATATGAAGAAGCAGGAGGTGGTGACGAAATTGTTATGAGTGTTTTAGGAAAGACGAAAGGTTGATCAGTTTTGGTTTGAGAGAAGTGAGATGAACTTGGTTCGACGGTTTAGTTATTAAGAGGGGAGTGATGATGACCCTTTTATAAGATGTGGCTGAGAATTTTACAATGATTAAAGTATTTACTCGAGTGGAAGTCTAATCGATGCAGGACTGACATTGATTAGACAGTTACAAACACCCTAAAAACTAGGCTAATTAAGTAGAAACGGTACTTCTTGAAACTGGTTCAATTTTTGGTAAGTACGAAGTATTTGAATGTGAACCAAATATAGATAGAGTCCTGCTCATGTATGACTGTAATTGATTTAATAAACGTATGGAGATGAGTACGTACCTTGATAGTCCGATGAACCATCGTGGATGAACCAGGTTCATCTTGTTAAAATCTTTAACTTGCCTCAATTTACAAAGATAGAGAAACATCATTAGTACCAAGGGAATCATATTAATACATGGCAAGAGAGTATTGCAATAAATACATGATACTGAGCAATGATTAGTCTAGTTAAGTACCTAAGTTAAGTTCTAGCCAATTTTATTTTTTCAAATATATATATTTTTTCATTTTTGTTTTTCCAATTAGCTGATCTTAATCATCCCTTATTCAAGCTTGTTTCTCTCAAAATGCTCCCTACTCAGTGCTTTAGTAAAGATATCAGCAATTTGTTGATCAGTAGAACAAAATTCAATTGAGATCATTCCTTTTTCATAGTTATCCCTCAGGAAATGGTGCCTAACATCTATGTGCTTAGTTCTCTTATGATGAACTGGGTTCTTTGTCATACTAATGTCACTAGTGTTATCATAGAAAATAGGAATGCATCCCACATCTATACCAAAGTCCATGAGTTGTTGCTTAATCCACAGCAACTGAGCACAGTAAGAGGCTACAACCACATATTCAGCCTCAGTAGTAGACAAAGCTACTGAATTTTATTTCTTGGTGGCCCAAGACACAAGGAAGGAGCCAAAGAAGTGAGCCATGCCTGAAGTACTTTTTCGGTCAACCAGGAAACCTGCATAATCAGCATTAGCATATCCTACAAGGTCAAAATTACTACCTTCAGGATACCAAAGGCACAAATTAGTGGTGCCTTTCAGATATCTCAAAATTCTCTTCACTGCAATGAGGGTAGATTCCTTCGTATTTGCCTGAAACCTAGCACAAAGACCCACCCTGAACATAATATTAGGTCTGGTGGCAGTGAGATATAATAGAGACCCAATCATCCCTCTGTATAGTTTCTGATCAACGGATGAACCAGGTTCATCCACATCCATTTTTGTAGTTGTGGCTATGGGAGTGTCTATTTCCTTTGACTCCTCCGTTTTAAACTTCTTCAGCAGTTCTTTCACATACTTTTGTTGATGGATCATTGTTCCATTTGGG
>MDKH01182835.1:0-49211 GCA_005239495.1 Nicotiana undulata | reverse complement strand
ATGTCACTTTAATTGGAAAAACTCCCTTATCCCCTCCTTGGCGGGAAAAAGGAGGTGTGACACATAGTGGTTATGTCTGGGATGATATGTGACGGTTTGGGAGCATAAAGTTAATGATATTCGTGTGATGGTGTGATTTTCCTTGTGTATGTCATGCATGTTACGTGACTTATTGTGTTGTTACCAATGAGCTACTCGATGTCTTTGATACTACTTGTTGACTTGGACTGTAATAGTACACTTGCACAAGCATACACCGTAGCATGCCGTTTACACCAGTTTAGGAGTATGAAACTTGACATTTATTGATTATGTACATGTATTCTTGTATTCTTTGATTCTATTGTGATATTGAGCATGTGACCATGCTGGACGAATTGTGATATAGATCTCGTGACCATGCTAGGCGGATTATGATAGTGAGTCTGTGACCATGCTAGACGGATTGAGGTATTGACATGTAAGTTGTTCGTACAACACGTGAGTTATCCGTTCAGTTGTGATTGATAATGTGGGAACGAGATGCCTTGTGTATATGGTTTTTGATTTGGGACTCGTGACTTATGGTTTTGAGGAGTGGTATTTCGGAGTAGTTCGTTGTGAAACTTGTGTTTGAGCAGCTTGATTATTTGGTTGTCATTTGCTTATCTTATTTGGTTTCACTGGTACTTTAGCAGTATTTTGCTTACTTTACTGTTTTTATCACATGTTTATTCCTTGATACCATTTACTGTTTTCTTGCTTCCATTATGAGCTTTATACTTGCATACTATACATGTTATTATGTCTAGTATGTGTCTTGACTTGTACCTCGTCACTACTCCACCGAGGTTAGTCTTGATACTTACTAGGTACTGACCGTGGTGTACTCATACTGCACTTCTGCATATTTTTATGCAGATCGAAGTGTTGGAGATAACGGGCTCAGACAGAGTTAGCTTCTTGATCGCGAGGATTCAAGGTAGAGCTACTTGGTCGCCGCAGTACCTGAGAGTCCTTTCCATACATTATTACTGTCATTCTCTATTTGAGTAGTATTGTGTTTTGAGTTATGTTATGTATTCAGGAGAGTTCATGGCTAATGTACTACCTAGTCTTGGGGATTTGTAGTGATTATCACCGTGTTGGCATGTATCACCTTTAAACTCTTCATTTATATAATTGTTTTTATCATTATATCATGTTTAACTGATTTAGTTGTTGGCATGTATCACCTTAGTCTTGGGTCGTGATATAATGTAAAACCAAGTTTATAGTACAATACATATTACATTATGTATAATCTTTTATGGCAACCTACGTTGAGAAAGAGACGAAGAAGGAGAATCTTCTATCTATATATAATAAGAGAGGCAAAGACACCATAGTATGCCAAGTGGCAACATAATAATTAGTTATTTGGCAATTTTAGGACAAAGTTAGTTAGGTTAGATAAAAATTAGTTTTTTTTAATTTAAATTTTAAAAAATGAAATTATGCATTATTTATTATTAATAATTAGTTACTCTTTTGAGTTTGAATTTAAATATAGAAGAAAAGTCTTATTTAAATTTGATATAATTACAAGCAACATAGTGAAAAAATATAAAAATCACTATTGAAAATAAAATAGAAGAAAAGTCTAATTAATTGCTTATCCCATATAATCTATTTATATATAATAGGAGAAGCAATTAAAGACGCCATAGTAAGCCAAGTCGCAACATAAGAAAAAACAACTTCCAAATTTTAGGACAAAGTTAGTTAGGTTAGGTAATAGTTAGTTTCTTTTTGAATTTATATTTTAATAAAATTAAATTATGCATTATTTATAATAAAGTCCAATTCTTATTCTATATAATGTATAAAACATTTGTAAAAATATTACTACATTTGATACAAAATAATATATATATATATATATATATATATATACTAGACGAAGTAAGAAATCTATATTATCTATATTATATTAAATGAGGTATCTATATAATATATATTATATTAGCTGTACATAATAAAAGGAGAGGTAAAGACATTATATAAAATCAAGTGACAACAAAATAAAAAATTATTTAGCAATTTTAGGACCAAAATATTATTATTCGTACTATTAAGCTAAATATCAAGATACTATATAATATTATACTAGTTGAAAATAAAAGATAAGTGGAAGCTCATGTCCCAAACAGGTAAACACGTGTAACCCAAAAAAGAGAAAAAGTGAAGGACTGCATTTTGAATGGACATGTGGGCAAAATATTCATTCACCATTAACGTAAAATTAAGTTTATAGTACCACACACATTACATTGTGGAATGTATTGTTATTTTGCTTATAATATTTGTTTCTATTATTATTTAAATTTTATTATCATATAACACAAATATTATAATCCCACAAATGTTTTACTCCTTAAATTTTGAGATCTCAAATTTCTTTTTTTCCTTCAACTTCGTCGACTCAAACCTAAAACGGGTTGCGGCATCTCCTCTGTAAGCAGCCTATATCCTCTTCTGCACATTTCTTAAAAACCTTTCCGTACTTTCAGTTGCCTGAATCAACATGTTGCACGAGGTATTTCTCGATTGATGTTAGGATCACCGACCACTCTTTTTGGAGGAATGTGAGCTTTTTAATTTCATTTGCTTAGCCGTCTGCTCTCTATATGATCGTTGAGCACGTTTGATCTCTATATTGTTTTCAGGTTCTTTCTCCAGAATCGGTGGTGAAGAAGTGCGTGAGTTCTTTTTCAAAAGAAGATCTGGCGGAGAGGAAAGTATTCGTGAGAGTTGATCTGAACGCCATGTTGAATGACGACTTAAGCATCGTCGATGACACTAAAATACAAGACGATGTTCCAACCATTAAGTATTTGATGGAACGCCAAGCTCGTGTTATTCTTTCCTCAGATCTTGTAAGCTTTGCTATAACTATTACAAACAAAATTTCTCTTACTTTATTTCATTTACCTTGTATAGTTATTCCAATATTCCGATGCTTGCTCGTATGCCTTGGATGCTACAGGCTAGTACCAATTTAGAGTTGTTATCGTTGATATTTGTCGGTATATGTTTCCAGTTTCTGAATTCTCTCTGTCCATCTTCCATCGAGTTTATTTGTTTGTTTTATTTTGTTTTAGTTCAATATCACTGCAACGGACATGCTCTTACTGTTGCCTTTGGTTTGCTCATATTTATAAGTTTATTCTTATAGTTATAGTTAATTTAATGTCACGACCCAAAACCCGGTTCAGGTCGTGATGGCACCTAACGGTGAGGTTAGGCAAGCCAACATATAAATCCTTAGGAGATACTACCCCAGAACTCGATATTCTAGTTATTTACAATTTATAACAATTATAATGCGGAATATAACAGCGATATGAGGTAAGGCCGTATATACAAGTTGAACCACAGCTAGGCCAAATATATACAACCCCGACACCCAACATAACTACAACAAGTGTGTGCCAGGACTAGTGTCACAGTGTCAACGGGCGGCTACATAGATACAACAACTGGAATATATATATAAAAATATAAGCCGCAGTCTGGAACAAAAGACTGAGCAAAATGAAACTAGAAGGCTTCAGAGGTGCTGTCAGGATGACGCCAAGAAGACAGCTCACCGTATGGAGTGACACCGCGATCAGTATCTACCAGCGGACGGACGACAAGACGGGCCAGCCTCAAGACCTGCACAATCAAGTGCAGAAAAAGAAAAGAAAGTGCAGCATGAGTACATATAAACAAATATGTACCCAGTGAGTATCCCGTCTAAACTCGTAAAGAGTAGTGACGAGAGGTAGAATATATACTCACTAAGGTCCAGTACATAATAAAATAAGGTACATACCGAGCAATAAATCATGTGAGAAAATACATCAAGTATAAGGACATGTAATCAACAAACATGTAACTGATCTTAAACATAACCTTTCTTTGTAAATTTATCATAGGTATCGCTTGTTTTCTTTCTCATTATCTTATTATCTCAATTATTCACTTTCCAGTACTCAGTATCGTTTCTCAACTCACCATCTCACGATGCCAACTCAATGCAAATGCTTATGTATGTGTATATATATATAACCGACACGGACAAGACTATCGGCCGAAGTCATAAGGGTGGGTCATAAGGACTGACTCGGTCATAAAGCTCCACACGCTCGCGAATCATACCTGCGACTCGTGCGCTGACTCGATAAACCTCCACGCTCGCGAATCATTCATGCGACTCGTGGGCAAATATCTCTCCCTGATCGCGAATCATACCTGCGACTCGGGGGCCAATGACATAAATATATATACGCTCCCGATCACGAATCATACCTGTGACTCGGGGCCAATGATGCAAAGTAAAACCTTCCCCGATCACGAATCATACCTGTGACTCGGGGTCCAATGAAAATAGTAGTATAATTCTTTCCTGATCACGAATCAAACCTGTGACTCAGGAGCTGGTAAAATAAGTCTGATTTCCCCCTGATCACGAATCAAACCTATGACTCAAGAATTTCAATGGCTCACCAATACGCCGAACGGGTCTATACTGCTCGGAATGACCCCAAATTTTGCGGACAAGTCATAAATGTCTATAAGGAACTATTGCCAGTTCCGTAATGAATTTTCTGCTTACCATTCTTTCATATATCAGAGTTGAGCTTTATCTTATGGTACTTCCTTGTTAAGAGTTACATCTCTCTGGTTTCTATGTAACTTTATTTGTTATCATTTTGCATTTTCTTTGTGAATTTATTATAACCATCTACAATTAGTGAATTTTCTGTAATTTTTGTTCTCCTTGTCTACTTTTTTTGATCATGTGAATTGCTGGTTCCAGGGTCGTCCGGTATATATCAGTGAAGAGTACAATCATAAGTACAATCAAAGGTACAACTTGAAGCCACTTGTTGCAAGACTGTCACAGCTATTGGAAGTTGAGGTCTATTTCCTTTTTCTGTTTCTCGAACATCTTTCATGTTATTGTTTCTTCTAGGGCTGTTTAAAGAAGCTTTCCTACCCCATTTTTGCCTACAGGTTAAGATGGCAAATGATTGCATTGGTCCAGACGTTGAGAAGATGGTTCATGAAATACTACCAGGAGGGGTTCTGCTATTGGAAAATTTGAGATTCCATAGAGAAGAAGTTAAGAATGAAATTGGGTTTGTAATTAAGCTAGCGTCTCTTGCTGATTTGTATGTCAATGATTCCTTTGAGATTGCACCGGGATCATACACTTCCACTGTCACGACCTAATTCTCCCTCCGACTGAGTCTTGTGATGGCACCTAGTCTAGACGACTAGGTAAGCCTATTCCTTAAGCGAAATTTAGATAAAACAGGTAAATTAACCGTAAGTGAAATAAATCATAATAAAGTCGACGCCGCTCGGCATTAACAGTTACTTTACCCAGAACCCGGAATATCACAATACATCACAAGCTACTTTACTGCTCAATATGTACAACTGGAAAAGAAAAGACTGTATAGTTTCATCTACAAGTACTACAACTTCAAGATAGGAAGGGGATTCGGAGATCTGCGGACGCTGCAGATTATACCTCAAGTCTCCTGATACTGCTGCTGCTGGCTAGCTGAGATACCGCGTACTAGGACCTGGATCTGCACATGGGGAAAACATGCGCAGAAGGGCGTAAGTACTCCACATTCGGTACCCAGTAAGTGCCAAGCCTAACCCCAGTCAAGTAGTGATGAGGTCAGGTAGAGGCTCTACTGAGGTTTGCAAAGTAACAGATATAGAGAACAAGTAAGTAAAGCAAGTGATAATCGACAAAAATTATGAGTAAAGGCTAGCAAGAAATGGTATAATCAAATGCTCGTATCAACGCAATATATATATAAAGCTTTGTAAGAAAGTAAAGGTACAATGCAATGCAATATGAGGGAAAGACTCAGGTCTCTACCCGAAATCCTTATGTATACAATGCAGTGTGAGGGAAAGACTCAGGTCTCTGCCCACAATCCCTATGTATGCAATGCAGTATGAGGGAAAGGCTCAGGTTTATGCCCGCAATCCCTGTATGCAATGCAGTATGAGGGATTCTCTTCTATTGCAGCTCCATTGACTAGATTGACTCAGAAGAATGCCCAGTTTCGATGGTCTGACGAGTGTGAGGCGAGCTTTCAGAAGCTCAAGTCATCATTGACCTCAGCACCAGTTTTATCATTGCCTTCTGAGTCTGGGATGTATATTGTATATTGTATATTGCGACACTTCACGCGTCGGGTTGGGATGTGTGTTGATGCAGGATGGCAGGGTTATTGCTTATGCTTCGAGCCAGCTGAAGGTTCATGAAAAGAATTATCCTATGCACGACTTAGAGTTGGCGGCGATTGTTCATGCTTTGAAGATTTGGTGGCACTATTTGTATGGTGTGTCATGTGAGGTCTACACTGACCACCGCAGTTTGCAACATTTGTTTAAGCAAAGGACCTTAATTTGACGCAGCGGAGATGGCTTGAGTTGTTAAAAGACTATGATCTCACTATTTTGTATCACCCGGGCAAGGCCAATGTAGTAGCAGATGCTTTGAGCAGGAGGGCAGCGAGTATGGGTAGCTTGGCCTACATTGCAGCTGAGGAGAGACCTTTAGCCTTGGACATTCAGTCCTTGGCCAATCGCCTTGTGAGATTGGACCTTTCGGAGCCTCGTCAAGTTTTGGCTCATGTAGTTTCTCAGTCCTCATTGTTGGGGGAGATTAAGGCTCGACAGTTTGATGATCCACGTCTTGCAGAGCTTCGGGATACAGTGGTCCAGGGTCGGGCCAAGGATGTTACCTTGGGCGAGGATGGTGTTCTGAGACTCCAAGGCCGATTGTGTGTTCTTGATATTAATGGCTTGAGGGAGAAGATTCTAGTAGAGGCACACAGTTCCCGGTATTTTGTTCATTCAGGAGCGACGAAGATGTATCGTGATTTGAAGCAGCATTACTGGTGGAGGCGGATGAAGAAGGATATAGTGCAGTATGTGGCTAGATGTCTCAATTGTCAACAGGTCAAGTACGAGCACCAGAGTCCAGGAGGCTTATTTCAGCAGATGCACATCCCTGATTTGAAATGGGAGCGCATCACTATGGACTTCGTGATTGGGTTGCCTCGGACTTTGCGGAAGGTTGACGCGGTTTGGGTCATTGTGGATAGATTGACCAAATCAACGCATTTTATTCCTGTGGCTACTACTTATACTACAGAGAGGCTGGCTCAGATTTATATTCGAGAGGGTGTCTATTATATCAGATCGAGGTCCTCAGTTCACCTCGCACTTCTGGAGGGCTTTGCACAGCGAGTTGGGCACTCAAATAGACCTCAGTTCAGCATTTTACCCTCAGACTAATGGCCAGTCAAAGCGTACAGTTCCGATTTTTGAGGATATGCTCGGGGCTTGTGTGATTGATTTTGGCGGTCAGTGGGACCAATTCTTGCCTTTGGCGGAGTTTGCATACAATAATAGTTATCAGTCCAGCATCGAGATGGCTCCATTCGAGGCTTTATATGGTTGACGATGTCGTTCTATTATCGGGTGGTTTGAGCATGGCGAGGCCAAGTTATATGGCACATATCTGGTGAGAGATGCTTTGGATAGGGTGAAGATCATTCAGGAGAGACTCCACACAGCTCAGTCCAGAGAGAAGAGTTATGCAAATCAGCGGGCGCGTGATGTAGCATTTATGAAGGGAAATAAGGTTATGCTGAAGGTTTCGCCGATGAAGGGTATCATGAGATTCGGGAGGAAGGGCAAGCTGAGCCCCTGGTTTATAGGTCCATTCGAGGTGTTGAGGCGAGTCGGAGAGGTCGCTTATGAGCTTGCTTTACCTCCAGCCTTATCAGGTGTTCACCCGATTTTCCACGTATCCATGCTTCGGAGGTATCACGCCGGCTTCTCCCACGTAGTTGATTACAGCACGATTCAGTTAGATGAGAAGTTGGCTACGAGGAGGAGCCAGTTGCTATTATTGATAGGCAGGACCGCCAGTTGAGGTCCAAGACATTTTCTGCAGTTAAGGTTCAGTGGAGGGGCCAACCAGTTGAGGAAGCGACTTGGGAGTCCGAGGAGGACATGCAGAGCAGATGTCCAGATCTATTCAGCACTCCAGGTACGATTCTAAACTCGTTCGAGGACGAACGTTTGTATAAGAGGGGGAGAATGTAACGACCAGACCGATCGTTTTGTGTGTAGGATCCCGTTCCCTTAGATGAAACCTCCCATAGCGGCTATTCGTGCTTTATGACTTGCAGGGATGGGTGGTTCAGGATTCGGGAATGGTTTGAGTGATTCGGGAACACTTGGTTCCTTAAGGTTGGCCTATTTGGCCAAGTTTGACTTCGGTCAACATTTTGAGCAAATGACCTCGGAATCGAGTTCTGGCAGCTCCAGTAGCTCCGTATGATGATTTCGGACTTGGGCGTATGTTCGGCTCGGGTTTTCGATGACCCGGGAGCATTTCGACGCCCGAAATGGAAATCAGGATTTCCTTAAGTTTGAAATTTGGTCTGGGACGTGATTTTATGCTATCGAGGTCCGAATGGAATTCCGAGACCGGGAATAGTTTCGTTATGTCGTTTATGACTTGTCTGAAAAATTTGAAGTCATTCCGAGTAGTATAGGCTCGTTCGGTGCATTGAAGTGAATTCTAGAATCTTAAGTTCTTAAGCTTGATTCAATTTGATTTTGGGGTTGAATTCTGAGTTTCGTTGTTGTTTTTCACGTTCCGGAAGTTTGAGCGAGTCCGTATCATGAATACACACTTGCCGGTGCCTTTGGACGGGGTCCTGAGGGGCTCGGGTGAGTTTTGGACCCCTGGGAGCTAAGTTGGAAAAACCAGATTTTTGCTGTCTGGTTTCCTTCTTCGCGATCGCAGAAGGAGGGTCGCAATCACGGAGAAAGAACTTGGTTGGGCTCTTGATTGTTCTTCGCGATCGCGGAAGGCTGGGTTCCATGCCTTCGCGATTGCAGCCCCATCTTCGCGACCGCATAGTGTCAAGTCAGGGCTAGGCACAGTTGCTCTTCGCGATCGTAGGACCTCTGCCGCGATCGCAAGGGTCTGGCCAGTTGACCTTCGCGATCGCAGGCCCCTTGTCGCGATCGCAGTGAAGGAATAACTTGGCATTTTTATTAAATACGGGATTTAGCCTATTTCCTCCATTTTCATCTTCCTCCTCAAGTCTTTAGAGAGCTTTTCAAGGAACTTTCTACCATTGTTATTGAGGTAAGTAAATTCCATGGTTTTACTAAGTTTCAACATCATTTCCTAGATAATTCTCTCTTCCAAATCATCAATTCTTAAAATTTGGTAGTAAATTAGGGCTTATGATAGAATTAGTGAATATCCGTTCTAAGCCATGAATTCATGTATAAATCACGTAATTATGATCCTTAGGCTTCGGGTAAGTGATTCCTTCGATATTTTTCGAAACCCGGGCGCGTGGGCCTGGGGTTGAAATTCCAAAATCCTTCAAGAATGCCTAATTTTGGGTTTATTGGTTGATTCTTCTTCTTTGAACTTAAATTGATTCAATTACGCTATATTTGGCTAGTTGCGAGCCGTTGAGGTTAGATTTCGGAGATTCGGGCGCATCCTTGATCCGAGGGGTGTTTTCGGCACGAGGTGAGTCTCCTTTCCAACCTCGTAAGGAGGAAACGTCCCCATAGGTTCCTTATTTATTATGTGTACATGTTGTGGGGGCCGCGAATGTACCAAGTGACGAGAGTCCGTACGTGGCGACTATATTGCTATGTCGGGTAGCTTTAGGATTCATGAGCATGCCTCTATGTGCCTTATTTGTACCTTGTATGTTTTGCAAGTTGTGATTGTTGTTAAGATGACATGGAAAGGTGAAATATTATGATTTCAATCCCTGTTGGCTACAGTGGTATTGGTACGGTCCTGTTGGGTTCACTGTTGAGTCGGTACACATATAAACCTATATATATATATATGAATATGCATTTATCATTATCGAGTCAGCACACGAGTCGCAGGTAAGATTCGCGATCGTGGGTAGCTTATCATTATCGAGTCAGCACACGAGTCGCATGTAAGATTCGCGATCGTGGGGAGCTTTGCATTATCGAGTCAGCACACGAGTCGCAGGTATGATTCGCGATCGTGGGTAGCTTATGACCTCAGTCCTTATGACCACCCTTATGACTCTGGCCGGTTGTCTTGTCCTGGTATGGTATTATCACTTGAGTCTGAGTCGCACATAGTGGGATTGACAGATATTGTGTATATGGAGGTTTGGCACTTGCAGTTCATTTTCAGTTGTTACTGGGATTACATTATTTGCCTATGTACTTGTTGATTTCTGCTTCACATGCCTACTGCTTTAGCCATATCTCTTTTTATATTATATTGCTGGACCTTAGTGAGTATCTAGTCGACCTCTCGTCACTATTTCTTCGAGTTTAGACGGGATACTCACTGGGTAAATATTTATTTATGTACTCATGCTGCACTTCTTCTTCTTCTATACTTGATTGTACAGGTCCGGAGGCTGGTACATCTGATTATCAGGCCGGTGCTAGATACTGATTTGTGTGATTAGAGTTCACGGTGAGCTGCTCTTCCTGGCGACCTCCTAGCAGCACCCTAAAGTTCCTTTGTTATTTTCCCCGTCTATTTCATCCAGACTGTGGATTTGTATATATATATGTAGCTTGTAAATTCCGCTAGTTGCCCGTGACACTAGTTCCTGGCACACTCGTAGTGAATATTTTGGGTTTTGGGCTGTATATCCGTACGTAAGCTTTATTTTGGCTATATATTGTTATTATTGTATTTTCATGTCAGGCTATCATCATGTTTAACTGTTTAAAACTGGTACATATTTGACTTGTTTAATCAAATAGGAAGGGTAACACCTAGTGTAATTCATATTGGCTTGCCTAACCCCGCTGTTGGCGCCATCTCGACCTAAATTAGGATTTTGGTCGTGACAAGAAGTTCTACAACTATTCAAAGAACTAGGTTAAACTATGTTTCTGAGGCAATTGGTAACGTCATAAAAGAAACGTGTTGTAGGGAGAATCAATAACATTCCCAAACATAGAGAGTTAGCTTCACATAGCTTAATTTCCTGCTCTTGAGTGTAATATAATGTTTTCCAACCCTTTCAACTTTAATCTATATCAATGCAAGTCAAAGGGATTTCATATTAGCAATAATAGCCATGTTTTGGTAACTTAGGCATTTTATCAAACACTTGGTGGCATAAAGCTTCATAGCCCTTATAAATGGTGTTTCTATACCCAATAACCCATTCTTTTGGTACTAGATAAACTCTAGAGTCTCAAATAGTTATAATCTACATTATTCTTTATCACCCATGAGATATGAGTTGATAGGTTTGATAGAAAAGCATGAACGGTTATAAGTTGGGTGTGTTGATTATTGGTTATTGGTTATAATTATTAAACCTATGTTAGAATCTATTAGAGGTGAAGACATTACCTCTTTGAAGTTCAATCCCTTTGAATTCGTGTTCTAGGGTTCCTTCTCTCAACAATATTGTCCCAAATAGAATATCTAATGATATGGAGGGTTTACTCATGTTAATAAGATGTTGGGGAATTGAAATAATCTTGAAATAACCATTAGAACTTACCTTGATGATGGAGGGACCTTTAAGGAGTTACGTTTTTTAGAGTTTTCCTCCCTAGAGCATTCTTTTATATTTTGGAGGTGTGAGGGATGAAGTAGAGCTTTAAAATAACCCCTCACTAGCACCCCCACGCATCTAGAGGACCAACTCGTGCTACTGGTCGCACTAAACAGCCAGAACGAAACCCCAATAGCGCGGGCGAGCTAGTGGCGTAGTGTTCTGTAAAACGGGCATAATGTTTTGCACAGATGTCTTCTCAGGATCCATAAAATATCGTTGGAAATATATTTCGAAGGCCTACACCTTTTATGCTTTGGGATTTCTAAGATTCCTTACACATTTTCAATAAACAATACTGGAAGACGGATCTTCTGCAAACTTAGTCGTTTTTGTCGAATATTATGCATCTCACTTTCCATCTTGATTTTGAAAAAACTATTTTCACCCATAATCATCCCGATAGGACTTCATATGTCAAAAATATAACCTTACTAATCCTTTAACCCATTAATACCTAATCCGAATTTACGGGGTGTTACATAGGCAAAAGTCAAACTTGGCCAACTCTTCCAACTTAAAGCTTCCTAGTTGAGAATTTTCTTCCAAATAATTTGCGAATCATTTGAAAACCAAAACCGACGATATATACAAGTCATAATACATCATACAAAGGTGCTCATTCCCTCAAACCACCGTACGGAATGCAAATTCTCAAAACGAATGATGGTGTCGTTACATTTTTCCCCACTTAAACACACGTTCGTCCTCGGACGTGCCAAGAGTTGCAACAAAGCCATCACAACATTGAATCAACTCACCATACACATACCCATAGGTGATTCCATGTCACCCCAACCATTTAATCCTGACAACACAACTTAATTGAAGATTATTACTTCAACCTTAATCCATTAGCCTTAGAATCAAATATCTAACATCTGAAATCCATTACAAAACAAGAATCTTGCATCCACACAGTGTACAAGTCTAAACAAGTTGTATTTAGCCATAACCATAACCCAAGATATATTCACGTGATTTTTCCAACATAACTCAGATAATAATAGATTCTTAATAACAAACCCGACACCAGTAACAACCCTCATCTCAACTAAAACCTTGTTATGAACCTTTGTACACTCCCAATGATGAATGAAACATGGAGAAACTCGTAACCTCTCATCAGATCAACTTGTCGTGGAGCTTTCTCGCTCTATTAGAACTATTGCCAAATTATAAGTTGACTTCCGATATTGTTCTTCTAAACATACCATTATAAAAATAGATAGAATTCATTCCAGGTCCAATGGCCCAATCTCATCAAATACAAGATGCTCTACTGCCATACCACACCAGCTACCTAAAGCCATAACCCATGGAATCCATGCACTAACTAGCAACAACTCAAATGTACCCAAAAATGAAAAGAGAACCAACTGAAAGAATCGTCCTGAAACTCAATAGGTACCACGAAGTGCATGACCATAACCATAAAGAAATTGATAGCGCAATATACCACAAACATGAAAGACCATAACCAGGGCGCAATCAACCATTTGACACTCCAAGAATCATCTTGCTTGAATTCTACTACAAGGCCCAAACAGAACAACATCATGTGTGTAAATAGTCAACAGTCTCACAACCTGTTGCAGCATAGAAGAGAAATACAAAAGGGAAATAACAGACACAAATATGATCAACTCTGACCGATGATACATCCTTCTACAATAGTCGTGCTGAGTCAACAGATCCAACCCGACGTAGAATACACTACCTCATTAGGCCTACCAATGGGCCCTCAAGTCAACTCCAATCATCCACATATAGATAAATAACCCTCCAAAAGTCCACAGTAACCTATCCATAACATATACAACCAGCCATCAACCTTTAAAATACATTCACCTCCACAACCAAGGAAATATCTACCTATGAGAACCCTCCTAGTCTCCAAATCCCTAAAATACATGAATCACCATATTTGATCCCCACTTCACTACGTGAATGACTTTACACAACCCTCATGCACAATCATCTCACGAGAAATACTTCTTAAATTCTTCCGTGCCATATAGCAAAATCTGAACATCAACGGTCGATAAACAAGGCGAGTACCGTAATACCAATCAAGCATCCACAAGTCCAACATGATTCGCCTACTGAAAGTGCACCCTTCTTAGGTGATACCAGATAATTCCAGCATTCTTCTAAATATCTGATATTGTCAATGTTGTCTAGAACTCATGAATTTCCCTTTGAATCTAAACTACAAACTTTTACATGTAAATCTTAATCCCACACGCCGCAACACCTCTATCATACAATTATATGGATGCATGCAAATCCCATTATCAAATCTGGGTGAAAAGCAGAATACATACTCAGTCAGCCATAAACCTTCTACTTGATCCCATCCAGGACAAAATCACAATGCACAATTAACTTATCATGCCGATAGAATATATCCATCTCAAGCCATAACCGACACCATCGAGAACTCTTTGGAACTCATTTGCATATAATCAAGCCATCAAAATTGAATCTCTCTAACTCAACGAAGTTACAATGATCGCCAAGCCAAGAGCATTGCCACATCACACATACAAAGCAGTGCCACATCAAAAGAACCAATCATTTCTATTACTATACTGATCAAAACCACTACCAAACTAGCCTATTTCTCCAAGTTCCTTCCGAATTGCCTTCAAGTTAACACTTCCCCTTGCCAATACACTATAATCCTTTACCCAACGTTCACCACAAGATATCCTAGCACGAAAGCACATTGCGCTAAATCCCATAATCCGATGTATTCCTTCTTAAACACCCCGAAAGTACCACAACCGATATACCCACTCTGAAGACACCTTCTGTGAATATGAAGTTATTTTCGTAACCTCCATGCTACTAAAATGTAAAATCCATAATCATATAGAAATACCGTCGCATGCGCGTCAATATCACATTACAATAACAACTCGCACCACAAGTGCCCATTACAATTTTCCAACAATCAACAATATCAATATTTTTACAATAATAGCCCACTGCTCCACCACAACGGGTACAAGAATATAAACGACAACAATGAATGTAAAATGCTCAACAAGAAAGATATTTCAACTATAACAATTTCGCCTCAACATGATAACGACCTTTACAAGTTTAACACCAATAACTCGACAATGAGAGATAATGCATAACCATATTATTTAATAAGAATACTCACAATGGAAGAGGTAACACATACCAATGAGTTCAAATAACGGAAATCAACAAGGGAACGGATAACATGAACAATAACTTCAGATAATGATAATGAACAATGAAAGAGATAACATGTAACAATAATAGAGAAACACGTTCAATTAAAGCATAAGATAAATTTATCAACTAGGATGTAGAAAAAGTGTTAACAAAATCATTTAAGGCATGTAAGTATAGACTAACACAAGTAGAAATAGATTGACTATGAGAATTTAGAACATGATACTACAATTCAATTAAAGCATGGAAGGAGTCTAAGTAGCCTAACCCGGTCTAATATCACGTACAACTCGTGTACCCACACGTCACCTTGCGTACATGGCTTTCACATAGCACAAATGAATCAAACAATACCAACCCTAAGGGTGTAAGGCCCGTACCCGAAGTTTCGTAGCACCAAGTTAGGATTTTGTGTTACAGATTATTGAAATTACTCATCACATTTTGGACTTTTTGGATTGATCAGCGCTGGGGAGTTGAAGAAAAATTTTCAGAAGTTTTGGGCTTTTGTGCGGCCAATTCTACGAGCGCAAATTTGAAAAGCGGACCGCAGATCAGCCGCAGAGTGAAGAAGAGATTTTAGTTGATTTTTGGACCAACTATGCGGTCCACTACGGGGTCGCGTAATAGTTTCGTGGACCGTATAACCCATCGTAAATCCCCACATAGAAATTCCTGGAGGGTTGTTCTGCAGCGCATTATGCGACCGTAGAACAGGTTTGCGGACCGCAGACTGGTCGCATACCGAGGTAAAGAGTTTCCAATTCCGGAAGGCCAAGTATGCAGCCCATTTAAGAACGGGAGATCTGTGTCGGAGCTCCTATTTTCTCATTTTTAAACCCCACCCAATTTCGTTAAAACACCCACACTATGCCACATTGAAGCTATTTTTTGATATTCTTAGAGTGAGAGAGAGAGAGGGTCCTAGGGAGAAAGTAATCCTCATCAAAATTGCTCTTCAATTCTCATTTAAAACCTTGAAGATTATCAAGAGGGGCACCTAAGTCTTCTTCCTAAGAGGTAAGATTCTATCACCCAAACTCTTTCTATTAAAATGTAACTATAATGGGCCATTAGTGAGGTAATTCATGGGGGATGATGGTGATTACTTTGCATGCATGTGTTCCTAAGGTATGTGAGGGGATTTGTAAATCAAAGATAGAAAAGAATGGGGAATGAGTTGGTGTAATATTTCAAAAAAGGGTCATGAAACCTTAATAAACATAATGTTTTATATAATGCTCAAGTGAGCTATAATTACGATTATTTTCCTAATTTTGGATTCAATTTCTGCTATATTGCTAAAATATATTGAAGTTTCTAATTCCGGAACATCTTAAGTTTTAAGAGACTAAATTGAGGTATGTATGGATAAACCCCCTCCATCCTAGAATCGAAACCGCTAGTGTTCGTGAAATTGGGGTAAGCCCCCAAATTGATCATTCTAGAATTGACTATCCCAAATGTGTTGTGTTGAATGATGTATGTTCGATAATTGTACTAAATGCTTTTCTTGACATCTTGATCTTTGAGGCTATATTCCAAAATGTGGAATATGTATTGAGAAATGTTAAAACTTCATGTCAAAAATCGAATAAAGGTTGTTATGCCAATTTGTATGAAAGACCTCTATGTGCTTAGGATTTTCCAAGTCTTTCCCTTTTGTGTACAAATGCCTTACATGATAGGCCTTATTGTTGCCGATGATAATGTTATTGAATGTGTAAAAAAGGAGACTTGAATTATAAAATATGGCCAAGTGCCAAGAACGACTTAGTAAATGAGGCCACTCGTGAAAATGCATCGAAATATGGGAAAGAAATGCGAGGTGAGATGATTGATTGAAAGGATGATGTCTCAAATGAGATGGCCTAGCCGATCGGGCCGTGATCGAACACCATGCCGCACACATGGTTGTAATTGTGCTACAAATGATGATTGAAATTGTGCATATGGTTGAAGTCTCAAATGAGATGACCTAGCCGATCGGGTCGAGATCGGACTTCGTGTAAGAACACAGTGGCATTGTGGATTGTTGCACATGGAACTAAAGATTACCAACCTAATAAGATGGAAATTGATTGAGAACTTATGTGACCCGTACTTGATGTTTTAGTATTGTTTGAAGCTCCTATTGAACTCACGACTGCTTTTCCCCTTGTATTGTTGTTCATTCTATTGAGATAGTGTTTTAGCTTTACATACTAGTACTATTCGACAGTACTAACGTCCCTTTTGCAGGGGGCGCTACATATTTAAATGGATGTAGGTGGTTCCATAGCAGACCATTTGATCGAATATAGTGGTCCATCCTCCTCCCAGCAGTCTTGGTGAGCCCCATTTCATTTCGGGATCGTACATCCTTTGTTCCTTATATGTTGTACTTGAGGTATATACGTGGACTTGTTTCCGGCACTTTTGTAGTACTTTTTTGTATTTATTTAGAGGCTCTGTAGACACTATGTGGTTTGTATATGGGTATTAGATAGGTCAACGCATTATGTTGTGTTTTAGACTCTTGTTCCACTCAATCATGTAAATGTGGGTACTTGAAACTTATCAATGATGTAACAAATGAAATGACTTAGTAATGTTTATATATATGATCTTTCCACTGTTTAACTAATGGTAATGCGCCTTCTCTTGATCATAAGCGAGTTGGGTACTAAGTGTCTAATAGAATTGCTTAAAGGGGCCCACTCGGTGAAGCGTCGGTCGCGCTCCTCGAGGTTGGGGGTGATAAACTTGGTATCAGAGCCTAAGGTTTAAAAGTGTCCTAGGATGTCTCAGATCCGTGTCTAGTAGAGTCCTTCTTATCGGTGTGTTGTCGACCACATCTATAAGTTGGAGGCTATATGGACATTTAGGAATGCTACCCTTCTTAAACACTCCAGATTATACGATAAATCTTGACTATAAGATTGTCTTCCAACTCGTGCATTGTTCTAACTTTCAGTAAATGGCACCTAAGAAGAAAGCAAGAATTGGCTAAGAAGCAAATACCACCCCAGGAGTGGCTATTGATTCTCTAATTGATGATGCGGGTGAATACCCGAGGGGTGAAGATAATCCCCCGATTTCTCCACTTCCTGATTCCACCACACCTGACCAGGCCACCCCAGTTCCTACACCTTCTGAGGGTGAGACGGTTCCTCCGCTCGATATTCCTACTCCACCTCCATCCCCAGCTTTCGGTTATGGTATTTGTGATAGGGATTGTAGAGGAGTTATTCAGATGCAGACTCAGATAGTGTCTTCTCAGGCCCAAAGATTGAATGTTGCACCTACATCTTCTATCAAACCAAGGGATTCTATCAGTTCTAGGGTGAATAGATTTCTGAAGTTGAATCCTCCAGTATTCACGGGTGAAAATCTTGAGGGGGACCCAGAGGACTTCATTGATGAGATGCATAAGACTCTCCGGGTTATGCGCGCTACTGAGACGGAGGGAGTGGAATTGGCTGCCTACCGCCTGAAATTGTTGGCATATTAGCGGTTTGAGCTGTGGGAGGACTCCCATGAGGAGGGGAGCCCTATAACGACGTGGAGTGAGTTTGCTGATGCCTTTATGAACCATTTCTTGCCTAACGAGACTAGGGTAGACCGTACCACAAAATTTGAGAATCTTAAGCAAGGGGGTAAGAGTGTGTGGGGGTATCACATGGAATTCGCGCGCCTGTCAATATATGTTATTCACATGATGCCGACTATGGAGGCCAGAGTGCGTCGATTTGTGCAAGGCCTTAGCCCTTTGATTATTGGTTGCCACAACTGCCTTAAATTCTGATATGAACTATAGTAAGAAGGTGGCGTTTGCTCAAGCTATAAAGGTCCAAAAGTTAAAGTACAGGATGGAGCAAAAGGGTAGCAGTAGGGCCCGATCAGCGGGCAACCTAGTGGATTTATTTTGTGGTGGGAGATCAACTTTTAGGGGAGAGTCATCATGGCCATCCGAGTCTTATGCTCAGTCTTCAGCTAGTGCACTGCTATCAGGGCACAGTTAACAGCAGGGGAGTTTCTTTAGGCCAAATCGGGGCAGCATGGGGTCCCACCATCGTGGCTGATTAGGAGGGAGATTCCAGCAGCAGCGGAGTGAAAGTACAAGTTAGGGGGGGGGGGTGAATTGACTATTTTTTATTATTTTTATTAGTTGACTGGTTTTGTAATTATTCGACTAGATATAGTAATGAAGTAATAACACATCAGAATGTAAAGACAATAATAAAAGTGAATGAATTAAAGACCAAAATTTTATACTAGTTCGGATTCAATGTGAATCCTAGTCCAGTCCCCTTGTGTTGCAAGGGTGTTCTCTTTCAGTGAATGATGTTCTACGAGAATACAGAGATGGTGTATTTTACACCTATGGCTAACTTTCAGTGTCTCTCGATTTCTTTTTGATACAGTGCCACCAGTGGTTTTCTGTCTTTCTTCTCAAACTTGTTACACATCAGATCTTTAAGGAGCTACAATGTTTGTATGTAGTTGAACAAAGAGAGGGTAATTGGTTCGATCAAAGTGTATCTTTCTAATGTACAAGAGAGGTTTTATATATTTGAGGAAGCTTTAACTGCTGAAGAGACGCTTCCAACACAACAGATTTGATCCTTGGAAAGAGATTGATTCTTTCCAAGAATAAGGATGTTCCGCAACGGCTAGGGCTAAAAGGGATGCGCTGAAGGCTTCCTTTGATGGCGCTGAAATCCTCCTAGGATCTTGGGCTTTCAAGTTTTAGCCGCATGAGGGATTCTTGGTATCTTTGATTGCTTAACTCCTTCATTCTTTCCGCAATCTTCTCTATCGTTCTTCCATCAACCTTTATTTGTTTCCTTAGTCTTAGATACCATCACGATCGTACTATATTCAGTCTGCTTCATTACTTCTTCTACAATATCCTCAATTTTGGGTTCGCCAATGATCTTGTCCTTTCAACCTCGAGAGGTACCTACACACAACAGATATATTATTTGCATTATTAAAATCAGATTCTAACAATCTCCCCTTTTTTGATGATGACAAAATAATATATGTATAAACATCAGTTGACTTCTTTGTATTTACTCCCCCTCAGTAGAGGGTTATGATAGTCAACTATTTCTGCTCCCCCTCAATAGGTGTTGTAGTCGACTCGATCGTGTTCCCCCTCAAAAAGTGTTGTAGGCGAATTAATCTGCATGCGTAGCTTGCTATTCCGCTAGAGTCGACTTGTCCCGAATCCAAGAAGTTTAGGTCATATTCTAGGGCGCTGGAAAGATCAATTTTTGGTTAGTTTGGAGTAAGTGAAACATGGGCTTCTTCTACTAGTCATTTTCCTAAAGCTTTTTATCCTAAAGATTGAGAATGATCAGAGAGGTCAGCCTGAGAAGAGGCAAAGCCTTCAGATTGTCCGGACCCTAGGTCTACTTGCTCAGGAGGTTGAACAAGGGTTTTGGTTCTGGAACGGGTGCTTTTTCTGGTAGAGGCAGAGGGAGTTTTAGAGTGTTTGGCCATTGAATAGAGGTTTGGAAGAGAGGGTTTCTGAGGGGGCTTTCTACTTGGAGAAGATGATAGCGATTAAAAGAAGACTTAGGCATTAAAATGGCATTTTCTAACGGTTGAGTACAGAAAAGGAAGCATTGTCAGGTGAGAAGACGCGATGATTGGGTTTCCTTCTTTGAACTCTGCAACTGATGTGAAAAGAGAGGGAAAAAGAGGAAAATCGGAGGCGCAGTAAATGATTATAAAAATTAATAAAACATTTGGCCCATATAAGTCAGATAATGACACATTGGTTCTAATTTTTATTGCTAATGCACACTATCCCAAGAAGTTTTCTTAACAGATAGAATCTTTCTTCTAATAGGGGTTAGTGAAAATATCAGCTAATTGATCATTAGTTCCTACAAACGATCTTTAAATATTTCCCTTAAGAACATGATCTCTAACGAAATGATCTTTAATATCTATATGCTTTGCTCTAGAATGATGCACATGATTGTTTGAAAGACAAATAACACTAGAATTATCACAAAAAATTGGTATAGGTTTAAAAGAAAGTTCATAGTCACCGAGTTGATGTGACATCCAAAGTAACTGAGCACATCATTGTCCAATAGCTATATATTCAGCTTTAGTTGTGGATAATGCGACTGATCCTTGTTTCTTACTATTCCACGATACTAGAGATTTTCCAAGTAGTTGACATGTTCCACTGGTACTTTTTCTATCTTCCTTGTCACGTGTAAGATCAGCATCTGAAAATCTTTCTAATTTGAAGGTGTTAGATTCAGGATACCATAATCCATAAGAACTAGTTCCAATGAGATATCGAATGATTATCTTGACTGCTGTCATATGAGACTTCTTTGGAGCTGACTGGTCCAAAAAATATGATTACCTCTATGAAGTTGATATCCTACCCGATGAACAGATAAAGAACAGAGCTTAGACTCCAAGAAAGCAAACTATATCATAGATACGAAAGTTTTCCTACAAAAGGGATGGCTATTGCCAAGCTGCACTAACAGTTAATTTGTTTATAATCGCAAAAGATTTCCTACCAAAGGGGTTGGCTTCACAACCCATAAGAGACGGCTTGCCAAGCTACACAACTCAGAAAACTTTTGTACTACAACCAACCTAACTTTTATAACTCATAAAACTTTCGTACTACAACAAGCTAACTTTCTTAGAGTATTCTTACTATATTTTCATATATGGATCGGCCTTTCCATCCATTTAGAAATAAAGAAAAAGAGGGAAATTTAGAAGGAACTCATATGTAATAAATCACAAAGGTTTACAAAGGTTACAAGATGGTTTCTAAGATATTTGCAGGATCGTTTACAAGATGATATTACAACTACTACAAGGACTCCTTTATATAGGAATATGAGGTTATTACTAGACAAACTTACATTAAAATAAACCTATCTTACATGGAAAACTTATCTACAAGTGGGGTCCCTTTTTACACATGAAGGACCTTAGGCAAAACAACTAAAAAGCTCCTGGAAACATGTGACAGGGGTGACATATACGTGGTTTAGCATGTGAAAGGATGTAAGAGCATGTGAAAATAGTGTGCTTCATGTGACGAAGCATGTGGAGGCATGTGGAAACATGTGAAAGCATGTGAAAGTGGGACCCGGATGGTTTGGAAGGATGTAAAATTTTGTCTTGGCATGGGTAGATGATTTTTAGGGTTTTTCGATAGGTAATGTAGGATTATGGTGGGTTAACAGGGATTTAAATAATTGTCTTCCATTTATCTTCTCGGTTTGTCTTCTAGCCATCTTTTCAGAGATCTTGTGTAGTAACGCCTAGAACTTGACAGTTCTTCTTTGGCATGTTCCTTCTCCTTTCGATTGTGGGATGTGATCTGCAACCTTAATCTGGAGATGTCTTGAGTGATTGTTTCCCAGATGATTTCATACGGAGTTTGATATTCCTTTCCTGCTTCTCAAACTTTTTCCCAGTGAGGATGAGTGCTGGTATAATTCCAACTTGCACAATATTTTGTCCATATTTCTTTCGGGATGCACCTGTTTTGCTGGAAGATAATTCTTTGTGCTTCACTGTATTCTTCTTCCATGGATAAAATAGACATGAGAAATTTCCACCAGAATGACGCCTCTACTTGTGCCTGGACTTTTCAATTATTCATCTTCACTGGCCTATGAAACATGAATACCTTTGCATTGTAGGAATCATTGAAACATTTTATCCAATATCTTCTAGGATTGAACCATAATAAAAACACTTTAAGAGTTGGTTCAATGTTGTCAAAATCTTTGAAGATATTGCACTAGAATTCCATGAAAATGTAGTACTGATAGCATAAGTACCAGAAAAACCATAATAATTCTTGTGGAAAATCCTTGGCTTGTGCTATTAATATATGACAGAAAGAAAATTCTTGGTTGACCCCATATGTCTTGAGAATGGATCCTCCATATTGCCGGAAAACCTGGGGCTCATAATAAGTCATTCTTTTCATAATAATTGACGGATCAAAGGGATCCATGAGGTTGAACAACTCTGGTGGATGATTTGTTGGCTTCAATGGACTTGTTCTTGGTATATCTGAGAACATGAAGATGTGACTTGACATTTTTAGAAATCTCTTTTATTTCCCTGACTGCATCATCTTGTTTCTATCCCCATGATGGAGCATTTTTCTTGAGAATATCTGTGAGCGGAGAAATGTATGTAGAGATATTTGGGATGAACTCTCTCACATAATTTACTATACTCAAGAAATGTTGGATCAATTTTGTTGTGAGGTTGGTATCTGGAAACTTGAGTAGTTCTTGGCATATATGCGGTCCTGATATGTATGCACCTTAGATAAAATGCATTCCTAGACAATCAATTTCCTTCTGGGCAAGAACCATCTGTTTTGCTGAAAGCATGATTCCATATTGTGTTATTAATGCCTCAAACTGTCGAAGTAAGTTGACATGTATCACTAATTAACAGGATGTTATCAATGTTAACCAAATAGGTATGGAGAATGGGCTGGAATATTTTTATCATGGCTTTTTGGAACAAAGACGGTGCAGTTTTTAATCCGAAGGGCATGACTTTCCATTGGAAGTGGTGATACGGGATGAAAAATCCCCTTTTGGGTCTTTCTTCAGGGTGGATTCCCAATTGCCAAAATAAATATTTTAAATCAAACTTTGAAAAATATTTGGCCTCGGCTAAGTGGGAGAAAAGAGTGAGTTTATTTGGGATAGGGAATTTATCATCTTGGAGGAAATGGTTAAGTGGCTGGTAGTTAATAACTAACCTGAATCTTTATCTTGTCTGTTCAGCTCTTTTGTTGACATAAAATGCTTCGCATGCCCATTGTGAATCCGATGGCTCTATTATGTCAAATTCTAAAACTTCTTCACATTCTTTCTTTGCAAGCTAGAGATGATCTGGATTCATGCCTGAATGACTGGCTTTTGTTGGATTGATGTTTTCATTCTTCTTGAAAGGGAGCTTGATAAAAAATTCTTCATTTTTCCATAACAGACTTTTCCCTTTCTTCATGAAGTCCTTGTGGGATTCAACACATGAATACTCATTGAGATTTTGCTCAATCTCTTTGATTTGTTCGTCGTTGGTGATTTGGAATAGCCTTGGAATCTTAGAATAAGGTTTGAACTGCTTCTTAAAGGCTCTCCCATTAGCCTTGATTTGGAGTTGATCTCTAAGTTGTCTCTAAATGTCGAATCCAACAATAAGATCTTTTCCTAGTACATCAGACTCTATCAGCTTGGTTCTGTACTTCAATCCTGGAAAGAACTCAATTGTGACCGGATGCTTTGTGATGACGGTGGTAGTCAGAATTCCATTTGATGCAGTGTTGAAATATTTAAAGTGCGACACTCATTGATCTTGTCACGACCCAAATCCTAATTCAGGTCGCGATGGCGCCCAACAACGGGGTTAGGCAAGCCATTATAGAAGACACTAGATGTTATCCCCTTGCCCGTCTGATCTAAACATGTCGAAAATTACCAATTTTAAACAATTAACATAATTCTAGCATGATACGACATTAAAAATCATGAAAATATAAAGGCACAGAGCCAAACCGAAGCACATATATGGATACACAACCCAAACCCAAAATACAAACTACGTGTGTGCCAGGAACTAGTGTCACGAGTGTCACGGGAAACTACTGAATATACAATGTCTAAAATATATACAGAGCCTTAGTCTGAATTAAATAGACATAGAATATGACAAAAGAAAATCCAGGGTGCTGCCAGGAAGAGAAGCTCACCGTGAAGTATAGTCACGCGATCAATACCTAGCACCGGCCTGATAATAAGGTATACCAGCCTCCAGACCTGTACAGTCAAGTACATAAGAGAAGAAAGTGCAACAGAGTACATAAATAAATATGTACCCAGTCAGTATCCCGTCTAATCTCGAAGAAGTAGTGACGAGATGTCGACTCGATACTCATTAAGGTCCAACAGTAATAGAAATAAACAAGATATAAGGAAAGCAGTAGGCATGTAAATAGTGCACCACAATTATGAAGAGAATACAGAGTTTCCAAGTAAATATTGAAAGCAGTAACAACTCACCTGTCTCTTTTCCCCAAACATCTGTCAAATAATAAATCAGGAAAAAGGTACCAAACAGACATGCGCACAAAGGAGTAAGACAACCGGTCGGAGTCAGAATATGCACTGCCGGGGATCGACCGGCCCGTACCAAAAGTGCATTCTTAATTAAATCTCGGTGCACTGCCGGGCATCGACCGACCCGTACCAAGAGTGCACTATAAATCCGCCGTGGCGTATGACCCGCTCCTATAAGAGTGAAGGAAATTACATATCGCTCGCGGGATGAAAATTACGAAGCGACAACATGCGCACACAGAATGTAAAGTTCATTTCACCACAATCCTTTCCAATTATTTAAGTAAATGAAAGCTCAGGGAAACAATAACATATATAAAAGCACGAATCTAAGCATATAGTTCATTTAAGGCAGAATACATGGCATGATGTGGTCCTAAGCTACCCGGACGTGACAATAGTAGTCGCTACGTACGGACTCTCATCACGTGGTACGCACGTAGACCCCAAACACAAACATACAACACATAGAACACCTATGGGGGAAATTTCCTCTTACAACGTTAGAAAGGAGACTCACCTCGTTACGATATCACCCCTCGGATCAAGGATGCGCCCGAATCTCCGAAATCTACTCTCGACGGCTCGTAACTAGCCAAAAATAGCGTAATTGAATCAATTAAAGTTCAAAAGAAGAAGAATCAACCAACAAACCCGAAATTAGGCATTCTTGAAGGATTTTGGAATTTCAACCCCAGGCACACTCGCTCAAATTTCGAAAATTCTCGAAGGAGTCACTTACCCGAAGCCTAAGGATCATGATTATGTGATTTATACATGAATTCATAAAAAAATTTGATAATTCACCAAATTCTCAAAAGTCCCAATTTACTACCCTAAACCCGAATTTTCCTATAATTTGTAGCTAATTCCCTTGGCAAATTCGTGAATTAAACTAGAAAATGGAGTGGAATTACTTACCTCTACTGGAACTGATCGCGGACAGGTTTTCCCAAGCTCCTAAGCCCTTTAATGGAGTTTTGAATGTGAAAAATGAAGAAGAACCCGAGTTTGGCACTTATATACTGCTGGCTACAGCGACTTCCACACCTACGGCCCCATGAACCGCACCTGCGGTCCCACGCCTGTGGCCTGGGGCTCGCACCTGCGGAAATTGGGCAAGGGGGATGGGGTTGCACCTGCGGAGGGGTTTCCGCACCAGTGGACCCTCTCCTGCGGAAGAATCTCCACACCTGCAGAAGAAGGGTGACCCCGGGGTTTTCGCACATGCGGCTAGGCAACCGCACCTGCGGTCACACCAACAATAGTGCACCAGCACATGTTTTAGCTGGTTTTTGGCCTCGTGTGGTGTCCGGGAGGCACCTGGGACCACCCGAGCCCCCGTCCATATATACCAACAAGTCCTAAATCATAAAACGGACTTGCTCGAGCCCTCAGAACACTCAAAACAATGCTAAAACTCAAAATCACACCCCAAAACCCCTGAATTCATAACTTAAAACTTTAAAATTCTTGATTTCCATAACGATGCGCCGAACCGACCTATACTACTCGGAATGACCTCAAATTTTGCAGACAAGTCATAAATGAGATGACGGAACTATTCCCGATCTCAGAATTCCGTTCAGACCTCGATAGCATAAAATCACGTTCCAACCCGAATTTCAAACTAAAGGAAATCCTGATTTCCATTTCGGGCGTCGGAATGCTCCCCGGTACTCGAAAACCCGAGCCGAACATACGCCCAAGTCCGAAATCATCATACGGAGCTACTGGAGCTGTCAAAACTCGATTCTGAGGTCGTTTGCTCAAAATGATGACCAAAGTCAAACTTGACCAATTAGGCCAACCTTAAGGAACCAAATGTTCCTAAATCACCCAGACCATCCCCAAATCTTGAACCACCCGCTCCCGCAAGTCATAAAGAACGAATAGCTGCTATGGAAGGTTTTATTTAAGGAAACGGGATCCTAATACGCAAAACGACCGGCTGGGTCGTTACATTCTCCCCTTCTTAAACAAACGTTCATCCCCGAACGGGTCTAGAATCGTACCTGGAGTGCTGAATATCTGTGGATATCTGCTCCGCATGTCCTCCTCGGACTCCCAAGTTGCCTCCTCAACTGGTTGTCCCCTCCAATGGACCTTAATCGCAGAAACTGTCTTGGACCTCAATTATTGGTCCTGCCTATCAATAATAGCAACTGGCTCCTCCTCGTAGCCCAACTTCTCATCTAACTGAATGGTGTTGTAATCAACCACATGCGAGAAGACGGCGTGATACCTCTAAAGCATGGATACGTAAAAAACTGGATGAACTCCTGATAAGGCTGGAGGTAAAGCAAGCTCATAAGCAACCTCTCTGATCCGCCTCAACACCTCGAAAGGGCCTATAAACCTGGGACTCAACTTGCCCTTCTTCCCAAATCTCATAATGCCCTTCATCGGCGAAACCTTCAACATAACCTTATCCCCCTCCATGAATGCTACATCACGTGCCCACTGGTCTGCGTAACTCTTCTGTCTGGACTGTGCTGTGTGGAGCCTCTCCTGAATAATCTTCACCCTCTCCAAAGCGTCTCTCACCAGATCTGTGCCATATAGCTAGGCCTCACCAGGCTCAAACCACCCAATCAGAGAACGACATCAACGACCATATAAAGCCTCGAATAGAGCCATCTCGATGTTGGACGAATATCTATTGTTGTATGAAAACTCCGCCGAAGGAAAGAACTGGTCCCACTGACCTCCAAAGTGAATCACACAAACCCTGAGCATATCCTCCAAAACCTGAATTGTACGCTTTGACTGGCCATCAGTCTTAGGTTGAAATGCTGAACTGAGGTCTATTTGAGTACCCATCTCGCTGTGCAAATCTCTCCAGAAGTATGAAGTGAAATAAGGACTCGGTCTGAAATGATAGACACCGGCACGCCATGCAACCAGACTATCTCTCGTAGGTAAATCTGAGCCAGCCTCTCTGTAGTGTAAGTAGTATCCACAGGAATCAAATGCGCCGATTTGGTCAATCTATCCACAACGACCCAAACCGCGTCAACCTTACGCAAAGTCCGAGGCAACCCAACCACGAAGTCCATGGTGATGCGCTCCTATTTCCACTAAGGAATGGGCATCTGCTGAAACAAGCCTCCTGGCCTCAGGTGCTCATACTTGACCTGCTGACAGTTGAGACAACTAGCCACATACAACACTATATCCTTCTTCATCCTCCTCCACCAGTAATGCTGCTTCAAATCACGATACATCTTCGTCGCCCCTGGATGGACAGAATACCGAGAGCTGTGCGCCTCTGCTAGAATCCTCTCCCTCAGGTCATCAATATCTGGAACACACAATCGGCCCTGAAGTCTCAAAACACCATCCTCGCCCAAGATAACCTCTTTGGCCTTACCCTGGACCACCGTATCCCGAAGCTCTGCCAGACATGGATCATCAAACTGTCGAGCCTTAATCTCTCCCAGTAATGAAGACTGAGCAACCACATGAGCCAGAACTCGACGAGGCTCTACAAGATCCAATCTCACCAGGCTATTGGCCAAGGACTGAATATCCAAGGCTAAAGGTCTCTCCTCAGCTGCAATGTAGGCCAAGCTACCCATACTCACTGCCCTCCTGCTCAAAGCATCTGCTACTACATTCGCCTTACCTGGGTGATACAGAATAGTGAGATCATAGTACTTTAACAACTCAAGCCACTTCCGCTGTCTCAAATTTAAGGTCCCTCTTCTTCAGCAAGTACTGCAAACTATGGTGGTCAGTGTAGACCTCACAAGATACACCATACAAGTAGTGCCGCCAAATCTTCAAAGCATGAACAATCACCACCAACTCTAAGTTGTGTACAGGATAATTCTTTTCATGAACCTTCAGCTGCCGTGAAGCATAATCAATAACCCTGCCATCCTGCATCAACACACATCCCAACCCGACGCGTGAAGCGTCGCAATATACATTATACATCTCTGACTCGGAAGGCAATGATAGAACTGGTGCTGAAGTCAATGCTGCCTTGAGCTTCTGAAAGCTCGCCTCACAATCGTTTGACCATCGAAACAGGGCATTCTTCTGAGTTAACCTAGTCAGTGGAGCTGCAATAGAGGATAATCCCTCAACGAATCGAGGGTGATAGCCTGCTAAACCCAAAAAACTCGTGATCTCTAAAGCTGAAGTAGGACGCAGCGAACACTGCACTGCCTCAATCTTCTACGGATCAACCTTGATACCCTCTCCGAAAACCACATGTCCTAGAAATGCCACAGACGCTAACCAGAACTCGCACTTGGAGAACTTAGCATATAGCTTCTGCTCTCGCAAGGTCTGAAGCACAACTCTCAAATGCTTCTCGTGCTCACCATGGCTCCGTGAGTAGATCAGTATATCGTCAATGAAAATAATAACGAAGGAGTCGATAAAAAGCCTGAACACCCTATTCATCAAGTCCATAAATGATGCTGGGGCATTGGTCAAGCAAAAGGACATCACTAAGAACTTATAATGACCATATCTGGTGCAAAATGCCATCTTCGGAACATCAGAAGCCCGAATCTTCAACTAGTGATAACCCGATCTCAGATCAATCTTAGAAAACACACGAGCACCCTGCAACTGGTCAAACAAATCATCAATGCGCGGCAGAGGATACTTATTCTTGATGGTCACTTTATTTAGCTGACGATAGTCAATGCACATCCGCATAGACCCATCTTTCTTCTTCACAAATAAGACTAGAGCACCCAAACAACTCCTCAAGCTGCTCCTTCAACTCCTTTAGTTCCTTAGGATCCAAACGATAAGGGGGAATAGAAATAGGCTAAGTATCTGGAGCCAAATCAATGCAGAAGTCGATATCTCGATCTGGAGGCATGCCTGGATGATCTGAAGGAAACACATCCGGAAACTCTCGAACAACAGGCACTGAATCAATGGTAGGAGACTCCGCGGTGGTGTCCCGCACAAAAGCAAGGTAAGCTAAGCAACCCTTCTCGACCATATGCCGAGCCTTCATATAGGAAATAACCCGACTGAATGCACTAACTGAAGAACCCCTCCATTCTAACCTCGGTGACTCAGGCATTGATAATGTAACTGTCTTGGCATGAAAATCCAACACAGCATGATAAGGAGATAGCCAATCCATGCCCAAAATAACCTCAAAATCAACCATATCGAGCAATAACAGGTCGGCTCTGGTCTCAAGCCCACAGAAGGTAATCACACAAGATCTTCTGACCCCGTCTACTACCACAGAGTCGCCCACTGGAGTGGACACATACAAAGGAGAACCCAAGGACTTACGAGGAATATCCAGAAAATGAGAAAATAATGCGGAAACATATGAGTATGTAGACCCTGGATCAAATAGCACAGAAGCCTCCCTACCACAGACTGAAATAATACGTGTAATCACGGCGTCTGAAGCCACTACGTCTGCTCTGGCCGGAATAGCATAGAATCTGGCTGCAGAACCTGAAGATTGAGCTTCCCCAGGGCGAGCTGGAGCTGAATGAACCCCTTCTGACTGGCCTCCCCCTCTAGGACGACCCCTGCCAACCTGACCCCCACCCCTAGGTGGTCGAACTGCTAGTGCCAAAATAATAGGCTGGTGACTCTGCTGCACGGCCTTGCCCCGATACCTGGGACACTTCCTGATCATATGGTCCAGCGCCCCACACTCGAAACAACCTCTAGGTGCCATAGTCTACTGTCCCAAAGAAGAAGAACCCTAAATAGCTGGAGGGCGGTAAGAATCATTTGACAAGGCACTGAAATAGGAACTGGAGGATCTCTGACGACTGGAGTAACCGCTGGGTGCACCCTGGATGGCTGGTGGATGGTAAGAGCGCTCTGGCATGGCACTAAACTGAGGCCTCATTGAAATACCCCTAGGAGGTAGTGGAGGTGCTGAATTTGGAGGCCTACTGAACTAGCCGCCTCCGAACTGACCTCTGCCCCTTGTTGGAGCACCCCTGAAGTCACCTTTCCTGGCCCTCTTATCTTGCTGACCCTGCTCCCTGTTACTCGTACGGTAACCCTCAACCCGTCGAGCTACCTCGACTACAAGTTGGTATGGGGTACCCATCTCTACCTCTCTGTCCATGGAGGTCCAGATATCCGGATGTAAACCTGACACGAATCGCCGCACTCTCTCGGCATCAGTGGGCAATATCATAAGAGCATGGCGAGATAACTCTAAAAACCTCGCCTCATAATCCGTCATAGACATCTGCCCCTGCTCTAACCTCTCAAAATAACACCGAAGCTCCTCTCTCTCAGATGGTGGAATGTATCTGTCAAAGAATAGCTGAGCGAACTGACTCCAAGTGACAGAAGGAGAATTTGCTGTCCTGCTAAGAACATATGACTTCCACCAGCGGCGAGCTCTGCCTTCAAGCTGAAATGTGGTGAAGTCCACCCCATGTGACTCTAGTATCCTCATATTGTGCAGTCTGTCCCTGCACCTGTCAATGAAATCCTAGGCATCGTCACCCCTCTCACCCCCGAGGATTGGAGGGCGAAGTCGGGTCCATCTATCAAGCATCTTCTGTTGGTCACTCTCTACGACTGTCCTGGGATCTGGCTGTGCTACGATAGGCTGAACTCCACCCACGAGCAGTGTACCTGGAGTGTGATGTGCTGCTGCTTGTCCGGTGGCCTGGGCGGTAAGAGTCTGAACTCCCCCTCCCGCCTGGGAAGTAGCAGGGTCTGCTGGAAGTACGCCTGCCTGGGACATAGTGTCCATAAATCCCAACATGCGGCCCATGACCTCCTGGAAGCCTGGCGCCATCATAATATCCGCTGGAGCAGGAGCAACTAGAGGCAACTCATCCTGCTCCTCGATAATAGGATCCTCAAGCAGTGCAACTGGTACAGCTCTAGGACGCCCTCGTCCCCTACCTCGAATAGGAGCCCTACCCCTGCCCCTACCACGGCCTCGAGCGGCGGGGGTAACGGCCTCCCCCGGACCGGGAACATGAGAAGCACGCGTCCTCACCATCCGTGAGAGAGTAGAAGATCAATTTTAGTACATCATAGATTGCACGATAGGATCTGAACAAGGAGGAGTTTCTTAACACCGTATAGCCTCCTGAAGATAAGTACAGACGTCTCCGTACCGATCCTCAAGACTCTACTGGGTTTGCCCGTGACTCGTGAGACTACGTGAACCTAGAGCTCTGATACCACGTTGTTACGACCCAAATCCTAATTCAGGTCGCGATGGCGCCCAACAACGAGGTTAGGCAAGACAATATAGAAGAAACTAGATGTTATCCCCTTGCCCGTCTGATCTAAACATGTCGGAAATTACAAATTTTAAACAGTTAACATAATGCTAGCATGATACGACATTACAAATCATGAAAATATAAAGGCACAGGGCCAAACCGAAGCACATATATGGATACACAACCCAAACCCAAATTACAAACTACGTGTGTTCCAGGAACTAGTGTCACGAGTGTCTCGGGCAACTACTGAATATACAATTTCTAAAATATATACAGAGCCTCAGTATGAATGAAATAGATAGAGAATATGACAAAAGAAACTCCAGGGTGCTGCCAGGAAGTCCCCAGGAAGAGAAGCTCACCGTGAAGTATAGTCACGCGATCAATACCTAGCATTGTCCTGATAATCAGGTATACCAGCCTCCGGACCTGTACAGTCAAGTACAAAAGAGAAGAAAGTGCAGCATGAGTACATAAATAAATATGTACCCAGTGAGTATCCCGTCTAATCTCGAAGAAGTAGTGACGAGAGGTCGAATCGATACTCACTAAGGTCCAACAATAATAGAAATAAACATGATATAAGGAAAGCAGTAGGCACGTAAATAGTGCACCACAATTATGAAGAGAATACAGAGTTTCCAATTAAATATTGAAAGCATTAAAAACTCACCTGTCTCTTTTCCCAAAACATCTGTCAAATCATAAATCAGGAAAAAGGTACCAAACAGACATGCGCAGATAGGAGTAAGACAACCAGTCGAAGTCAGAATAGCTATGCACTGCCGAAGATCGACCGACCCGTACCAAGAGTGCATGCTTAACAATAATCCTACCTCCACACTGCCAAGGATCGACCGGCCCGTACCAAGAGTGCGTCTATCAATGTGATCATATCATATCATAGTGTAACTTCGTCCATGCACTGCCGAGGATCGACCAGCCCGTACCAAAAGTGCATTCTTAATTAAATCCTGGTGCACTGCCGGGGATCGACCGGCCCGTACCAAGAGTGCACTATAAATCCGTCGTGGCGTATGGCTCGCTCCCATAAGAGTGAAAGAAATTACATATCGCTCGCGGGATGTAAATTACGAAGCAACAACATGCGCACACAGAATGTAAAGTTCATTTCACCACAATCCTTTCCAATTATTTAAGTAAATAAAAGATCAGGGAAACAGTAACATATATAAAAGCATGAATCTAAGCATATAGTTCATTTAAGGCAGAATACATGGCATGCTGTGGTCCTAAGCTACCCGGACGTGACAATAGTAGTCGCTACGTACGGACTCTCGTCACATGGTACGCACGTAGCCCCCAAACACAAACATACAACACATAGAACACCTATGGGGGCAATTCCCTCTTACAAGGTTAGAAAAGAGACTCACCTCGTAACGATATCACCCCTCGGATCAAGGATGCGCCAGAATCTCCGAAATCTACTCTTGACGGCTCGTAACTAGCTAAAAATAGCGTAATTGAATCAATTTAAGTTCAAAAGAAGAAGAATCAACCAATAAACCCGAAATTAGGCATTCTTGAAGGATTTTGGAATTTAAACCCCGGGCCCACGCGCTCAGATTTCGAAAATTATCGAAGGAATCACTTACCCGAAGCCTAAGGATCATGATTATGTGATTTATACATGAATTCAAAACAAATTTGGATAATTCACCAAATTCTCAAAAGTCCCAATTTACTACCCTAAACCCGAATTTTCCTATAATTTGTAGCTAATTCCCTTGGCAAATTCGTGAATTAAACTAGAAAATGGAGTGGAATTACTTACCTATACTGGAACTGGTAGCGGACAGGTTTTCCCAAGATCCTAAGCCCTTTAATGGAGTTTTGAATGTGAAAAATGAAGAAGAACCCGAGTTTGGCACTTATATACTGCTGGCTATAGCAACTTCCGCACCTGCGGCCCTTGGACCGCACCTGCGGTCCCGCGCCTACGGCCTGGGGCTCGCACTTGCGGAGATTAGGCAACGGGGATAGGGTCGCACCTACACAGGGGTTTCCGCACCAGCGGACTCACTCTTGCGGAAGACATTCCGCACCTGCGAGGCTGGGACCGCAGGAGCGGTCCCGCACCTGCGGCTGGGCAACCGCACCTGCGGTCACACCAGCAATAGTGCACCAAAAGTTGTTTTAGTTGTTTTTTGGCCTGAGGCACCTGGGCTCACCCGAGCCCCCATCCATATATACCAACAAGTCCTAAATCATAAAACGGACTTGCTCGAGCCCTCAGAGCACTCAAAACAATGCTAAAACTCAAAATCACACCCCAAAACCCCTGAATTCATAACTTAAAACTTTAAAATTCTTGATTTCCATAACGATGCGCCGAACCAACCTATACTACTCGGAATGACCTCAAATTTTGCAGACAAGTCATAAATGACATGACGGAACTATTCCCAGTCTCGGAATTCCGTTCGGACCTCTATAGCATAAAATCACGTTCCAACCCAAATTTCAAACTTAAGGAAATCCTGATTTCCATTTCGGGCGCCGGAATGCTCCCGGGTCATCGAAAACCCAAGCCGAACATACGCCCAAGTCCGAAATCATCATGCAGAGCTACTGAAGCTATCAGAACTCGATTCCGAGGTCGTTTTCTCAAAATGTTATCCGAAGTCAAACTAGGCCAATTAGGTCAACCTTAAGGAACAAAATTGTCACAACCCAAATTCTGCTCAGGTCGTGATGGCGCCCTACACCAGGGTCAGGCAAGCCAACACCTATCTACTAGGGAGGGGGGTTACTTACATGTTTAAGTGATTAAAATCTTTTTCGGGTTCTTAAAGTAAGAAATTCATTCAAACAACTTTTAGGTGAAAACACGTGGGAGTATGTAACTCAAAGGTAGTGCCAGCACATAGAGCTTTTCAAAATATCGGACAAAAACCCTTAAATATGCCAGAACTTAGTGTCACAAGTCAACAAGCGACTGAGAGAATAACAAAATACTACTAGTAAATACGATACTGTCTGAAGGGTAATTGACAATAACATCTAGAATGTGAGCAGGGGACTACACAGCGCTGCCGAGATCGCCAAGGAAAGCAGCACACCTTGTAATCAGCTAAATGGGAAACTCTCAACGATGACCACCGGAATAGTGACCGGATGCAGCCCCTTCATAACCTGTACAATTAATTACAGAAGAGTAGCATGAGTACATATATTTAAATATGTACCCAGTGAGTATCCCGTCTAAACTCGAAGAAGTAGTGACGAGAAGTAGATGTATTACTCACTAGGTCAACAGTAATAATATGTTGCAACAATATTAAACAGGAACAATAAATATGGAAAGCAGGTAGACATAGAACAGTCAAGTATATAAGTAAAATCCCCCTTTCAATACCCGACAACAATAGCAAATAAAATTCTCAAGTTTCCTTCCAGGCTAAATAATTTGAATAAGGATAACTTATGATAAAAGCTCTCAGACAGATAAATAGCATGTAATATGCCGAAGCATACAGCCGAAGCATCGCAATATATTAAATGTGCACTGCCGAGGGTTGATGGCCCGAACCATAGATGCATCTATTACTCCGCTCACGAATCGATCATGTGACGCGGTTAACATAATATAAGGCTACCCCGTTCACGAATCATACCTGTGACTCGGGTGCTCGTAACATACACATAATTATCAGGAGAAACCTTAAGAGAAATTTCAGGTACAAAATCGAAACATAGGGTTTACATTTAGTTACAGGATACTTACTAACATTTCCACACCAACTTCAGGGATATCAACCAAATCGAATGTATATGCAAAGATACAGGCAAGACACGTATAAGCATGCTTGTGATCCCTAAAGCTACCCGACATGGCATAATAGTTGCTACGTACGGACTCTCGTCACTTGGTGCGTACGTATCCTCCCCCCCTCTCCCCCCCCCCCCCGCAAATAAGATCATTCAATCAATCACAATCACCTATGGGGACAATTCCCTCTTACAAGATTGAAAAGGAGACTCACCTCGCGTAGAACCTACTCCTCGGGTCAAGAAAGTTCCTGACACTCCAAACTCGTCGCCCAAGGACTCGAAACTAGCCAAATGTTATTTAAATAACTCAATATACGCTAAAAAGTATGGAATTCTACTACTAATTAGGCTAATTCATCATTCTTTGTATGATTCACCCATAGCCCACCCCCCGGGGCCCACATGCTCGCATTCTGGAAATTTTCGAAGAAATCATTCACCCATAGCCTAAGGATCATTAATACATAACCTTTGTATGATTTCATGGTAGAAAAGTAGTGAAATTCCTAAAAATCCATCAATCCTAGGTCTTGTCTCTAACCCATGATTTTTCCTTAATTAGGGGGTTAATCCACCTAAAAGTTCATGTATTTAACTTAAATTGCAATAAAAGTTACTTACCTCTCAGTTGCTAGGTGAAAACCCCTCTTGAAGAGCTCTCAAAATCGACCCAAGTGAAGAAAAATGGAGAAAATGAGCCTAAGTCCCGTTTTTAAGAAAATACACTGCCCAGGTATTACTCTATGCGAACGCACCCTGGGCAGTGCGTTCGCGAAGGCTTAATTGACCAGGCTCACATGGGGTTTCTACGCGAACGCGAGGGAGGTGCCGCGAACGTGAAGGAAAACAGCAACTGAAGCGGCCCAAAAGGGTGGGCCATATGCGAACGCAACGGAGGGAGGGCGAACGCAAAGGCCAGGAGGCCCAACCCATCACGAACGCGAACGCGTAGAGCATCGGTAACCCCTGCCCAATTCCTTCTTCGCGAACGCGGCCACCCTTTCGCGAACGCGAAGAAGGAAACCAGATACAGAAAATTCTGGTGTTTTGAATTTAGCTCCGGGAAGTCCGGAACTCACCCGAGCCCCCCGAGAACCCGTCCAAAAGCATTGACAAGTCTGTATACGTGATACGGACTCGCTCGAATTCGCGGAACATGAAAAACAACAACGGAACTACGGATTCAACCCCAAAACCAAATTGAATGAAACTTTGAACTTAGAGTTTTAGAATTCGGTTTCAAGGCACCGAACTGACCTACACTACCCGGAATGATACCAAGCTTTATAGGAAACACATAATAATTATATTTAACTTGTTCCGAGCTCCGAAACCATGATACGGGCCCGGTAACCCCATTTTCACATTAATTATCCTTTTCAAAAACCCTTATATTTTTCAAGAAACAATTTTCTTTAAAAATTCATTTCTCGGTCTTGGGACCTCGGAGTTTGATTCCGGGCATACGCCCAAGTCCCATATTTTCCTACGGACCTTTCGGGACCGTCAAATCACGGGTCCAAGTCCGTTTACCAAAAATATTGACCAAAGTCAACTTTAATCAATTAATTATTAGAATTCCAATTTTTCATAAATTTTTTACATAGAAGCTTCCCGACTACATGCCCGGGCTGCACACGCATATCAAGGTAGAATTAACAGAGGCTTTCGGAGCCTCAGAACACAGATTTAGCTAGGTTAACACGGGATGACTATTTGGGTCATCACACAAATGTTCCTAAATCACCCAGACCATCCCCAAATCCTGAACCACCCGCTCCCACAAGTCATAAAGCACGAATAGATGCTATGGAAGGTTTTATTTAAGGAAACGGGATCCTAATACGCAAAATGACCGGCTGGGTAGTTATAGATCTTCAGAGAGAATATTAGGATTTATGAGTGAGGAAGAAGCTCCAGTGTCGATGAAAGCAATAACCCGAGTTGGTTTGTCCCATTTGGATGAATAGACTTTGAGTTCTACTTTTGGGACGACTACTAGAGCGTTGATCTCCTCTCAAGCTTCGATCTCGGGTTCTGAAATTTGGTAGTGGTCATTGTCGTGATCTTCATAGATATCAAGAGAGAATAAAGTTTACTCACTAGGTTCATCATCCACAGAGAATATGGATTCAAGGACCTCCTCTTTTTCGAGATGTATGCCAGTGTAATATTCAATCTCTTAAAGGAGTTTGATAGATCTTCTTGATTGGGGACAGTTTTTTGCAAAATGTCCAATCTTGTGGCAAATAAAGCATCTGCTTTTCTTGTGAAAATTTCCTGGCCTTCTACGTCTGAAATATATTGTGCGTCTCTTGGACCTTGATTTTCCATCTAAAATTCTTGGCCATCTGAAACTATTGAATCCTTTCTGTCGCCTAGATGTGTGGTAGGAACATCCTTATCCGGTGATCAGATCAGATCTACGACATGCTTTATCAACCACTGGATTGTGCTAGATAATTTGTTTTAAGACTGAGTGCTTCGTACAAATATCCTCCAAAGCTATGAAAATAGCTTGCCTGATGTAGCCGATGTCGCTCCCCATTTTTCTATCGCACGGGTCAGGTATAGAGAGATCGGGTTTATGACATTTTGGAAAACTCCTTAAAGGAAGAGGTTTAAGGAAGAGTCGCCACCTAACAATTTTTATGGTGTGTTAGGGCACCTAGAGTTGATAACTCATGAACTAGTTCGCGTTACCAGAGATTGGGTAAGGGCTTGAAATTATCCCAAAGGGAAGGTGTTAGGCACCCCTCAAGATCCACAACTGTGGATCCCAGCCAATATGTTTTGTGAATTTGGACGGTGAGCAAGTAAAAAGTAAGGTTCATATAAGAGGGGATTTAAAACAAGTATGAAAATCTTTAAAGGTTTTGAAATAACATTAGAATAAACATTTGAAAAGAATTGTCCTAGGTTTAAAGTAATACGGATCACTTCAATGCAATACCCGGTATGTCACACCTCGAAGAGGCGGCTACACGTGGTATTAGCGCACCGGTCATTATATTTGTATTCTACCCTTCCCACCCCGTAAAGGTTATCAAAATGCGTATGTTGGTCACAAATGCTTATTGCGTGCCATTACCCGTCCCATCCTATAAGTCTTGGAGGGTGTCTAGGACTACTAATCCTACAAGGCAGGAACTAAGCTGAACCCTTAGGTTTAAAGGAAAAAAATACTAAGCGACATACAAAACAAGTAGGACTGCACATATGAGGGAACATATAAAGACAAAGAAAGGCTCAAAGGTCCCTCCACACATAAACATGTAAGTAGCACATCTCAAACACAATTAAAGTCTCAGGATAGGAGTTTGAAAATAGGAAGTTTAGTAAAATTGTAGGAGTCTAGGTTAGAAAACTTAATGAATACAGAAACTTTAATTAAAACTGATAGTTGATTTCAAAATATACAGTAGCTAAAGGCAGTGGTAAAACTTGAAAATATGCAGTGATTAAAAGCTTTTAGTAAACATAGATGAAATTTATTAAAGCATGGGTTTGAAATGATTTTAAAGGATAAGTGAATAAATTACAGTGGCTCAATATGGAGAAATAGCTATTAGTTTTCAAAGAACTATAGCAAAAGAAGTAGTAAAATGATATCAAAATATAGTGACTGGAAAGACATAAAAAACAAGGATTCGAAATGACACGTTTTTTAGCAGAACGAGGAATTTTGAAAACCCAGTAGTTTGAAGGCATAATAGAGTAGGAGTCAGTAAAACTCAGTAAAAGAAATAGATGCACAACTTCGAGACTATTTAAGATAGAGCAGGAGTTTTAATAAAAGGTAAATGAGCTTCAGTGAAATAACACATGAGTGGGAGAAGCAGGGTTCCAAATGTTTAAAGGAAGTGATTAAACTTGAAGAACATAATCGATTTGATTTTAATACTTATTAGGCCTAAGGTTTGCCTAGGCGTTGTATACATTGCCTACGTATTTTTTAAAGAGTGAACATGCACATTTGGATTCTGATTTTAATAAATACATGTCTGCAAGAAATTGTTTTAAATAGGTTAACCAGTTTTATGGGAGTATTAAATCATGTTAACTAGACGTTCAGATTTTGACAAATAAAAAGTCCTAAGGGCAGGATATTTAACGCACAAAGTATCACCTTAAGACATGGTTTCTATATATCATGTTTATAAAATTCGTGAGCAATACGTTATAACAGTCTTTGTTACTCAATAATTATACTAGGCGTGGATATGATAGATATGTTAAAATGAAGAACCTAAATATGATTTTTAATGTAGTGTATGCATGTCCTAGGCATGATACTATTGCGCACATAGGAAATAAAGCCTAAGTCATGATTTCTACCCATACTACACTAAACATGCATAATTCCCTCACATATTAACTATCTAGCCCCAATAGTTTATTTACAAATTATTACAGGCCTAGCAAATGAATTACAGTAATTTCAAAGAGAGAAAAACAAGAAGTTATTCTATAGAGAGCCTTCAAACAGGCCCAACCTTCCAGCCTCACCCCCTTTGAGCCTCACATCCTTACACAACCTGGGTGCGGCAAAGCTCCCAAAGGTCCTTTTGAGGGCCCTGGCCAATACCAACACCCTGCAATTACCAAAGTTGAGATATGTGCAGTGTAGAATTACCCGCCTCAGTGTGTCAAAGTTCATAGGAAACTCAAGGTCCCTAGGCAATGCTCACACTGAGGGGGTGGAACCTAAAGGTCTAAGAGTAGTTTGAAGTGCATGAAGGAGTAGTTAAAAAGAGTTAAGTTTTGAAAAGGAGTTTCGAAATAACAGGACTTTAAAGAATATTATAAAGATCTTTTATTGTAAACTTAGTTTGAAAAGAAAACAGTAGAATGGTCACAACTCAGCAAGTATGCAGAATTCAAGAAAAGCAAACACAAAGAGGGAAAGGGATTGGGACGAGTAATAATAGCAGCATATTTGCAGTAATCAGTCATTAAAACAAAGTTATAGATTTTCACAGGATGTGATATGCCAAGAGCTTATCATATATTATAGATACAAATCTGAGAATACTAAATAGGTGCATTAGAAGCCAAGCAATTGATAGAGAAAAATACATGAAGAGATGTTAAATATGCAGAATGAAGCAGTGGGAGATCACACATGCCATAATGAATCATAGAGAGAAAGACAGGAATCATGCTAGGCTAGAAGAAGAACAGATATCATAGAAAGAGAGTAGGCATACTAGTTACATGGTAGGCAATAGAACCATAAATAAAAACACAAAAGAAATAATAAGAATCTTAACCAAAATTGAAACATATTGTTTAGGATGTGGTAAACTTAACTAGAACATACCAGTGTTAAGAGAGAGAGTCAAGCAGAAGAGAGCAAAATGATAGCACTATTAGCCTTGGCTTGCAGCCGGCTAATAATAGGCAAGAATAGAGAGCAGCAAATAGATCCAAAGAGATACAACAAGAAAGAGCACAAATAGTGCAGATATCTGTGTGTGTTTGTGTGATCAAGAGTGTGTGTTGAGTGTGTTTCTGTGTGTTTATAAAGAGAGAAGACAGGGTATATATAGTTTAACAAAACAAGTAGTCACATAGGTAAAGGGTGCACAATTATGGATATGCAACCAATTAGTATCAATTAAAACATTGGACTCCTTTAATTAAGAAGTCAAGTTCAAACAGTGCAGTCAAGGCTAAGTAAGGAAAGGAAATCAACTTAGAAGACTGATTTTGTTTAATTAGAGACAAGGAAATCACAGAATACATAAATAAAGCCAAGCACATAGGATATAATTAAGGAAAGTTGAAGTAACATTACATTTATAAAGTAAATTAGGGTATTAGTTTGAAAATCAACTGAAAGAATCTCGGATTTAATTGCAATCACAGGGAATCCAAAATAGTTAAGGAATGTATCATATGAGTAAGGAAAGCACTCAAAATTTGGTACAGAATTACAGAGGACATACATAATCACTTATTCAAAGAAGGCATCACATAAATATGGAAAGAACCCAAAATTAGTACAGTATTACAGAGGGAATACACAATCATGTATCCAAGGAAAACATCACAAGTCCGGGGATTCTTACACAAAAGGCAGTATAAAATCAATAGGTAAACAATCAATAAGTTCTCAAATTACCAGGGTTCACAAATGATAACTCAGGAACCCTAACAAGCTGAAGCCATAGAGAATCAAGGATTCAAATAGGAGCAACAATGATGAATCGAATAAGTCACAGGCAAGAGGTCAGAAACCCTAGTAGTAAAACATGTGAAATTAAGGACTCTCACGAACTCAGTAATAAGAAAATAACAAGGAAACATGATACGAGCAGAGATAAGAAACTCTAATGAACAAAGCATAATACAGTCAAAGAAAACTTGAAGCATTCATGGGAAACAGGGATACCATAATATTCAAGGAAACAAGGAATCACAAAAATACTCGTATAAACATAGTATAGATGACTAAAATCAAGAGGAAATACTGCTTTGAGAACAAGGTATAGAAACCCTAGCTTTGAAATTGTTAAAAACGAGATTTTACGGAGAAAACCATAGAGAAACTTTGTAATATTGTAAAAATGTAAACGTATCTTAAAAGAAAACAGAGATACAGAAGATTAGGGTTTCGTGGAACCCAGGAAAGAAGGAAACCCTCATGAACGTCATAGATTTAGGCCGGAGAGACTGTAAACTTACTCAAACGGTCGGGGGTTGGTCGGACAGTGGCAAGAGGCTCAAAGGAGGCGAGTGGACCGCTCCAGGATCGTCTTAAGAACTCAAGGCATCACTGAGCAGGTGAGAGGTGAGTGGATGACCAGGAGATGACAGGGAATCCAAGTTCCTGGTGAAAATCCACCGGAGAAGGCGACCAGAGATAATCGGTGAAGACGAAGTGAAGGAGACTTTTAGAGAGTTGTAGAGAGAGATAGAGCGATTAATCCTCTCGAAGGGAATGATACGGAGGGGTAGGGGTTAGGTGAGTTTAATTTAGGTAACAAAAATCTGGGGCGTTGATCTGATCTGATCAATGGCTCAGATTGGCTTGGGATTGGGTCGGGTTTTTTGATGGGTTTTGGGCTGGGTTGTTTATGATCTGTGTTGGGTATTTTAATTGGGTTTGGGTTGGGGTTAATAAGGCTAGATTTTAAATAATAAATGGCTAGATATTAAATACCCAAAAATAGATAAATAATTAAATAAACAACCAATAATTGTACAAAAAAATGAAATTATAATAATTAAATAATATTAAATATAAAAATGCATAAGTTTCGAATTAAAATAATACACAGTGTTCAATTGGGCTATAATTGCAAAATTATCGTAATTGAAATTAAATAAGACCCAATTGGCCAATTTACGAAATAATTGGATTTTAATAAGTAAAAATTGGTTATAAATGACATACTGAACTAGAAAATATATTTTGAAATTATTTTAGAGTACAACTTGTGAATTATATAAATATACAATATTAAATAAAAAAGAAAATAATTTAGATAAAATATGAAAAATTAGGAAAAATACTCATTATTGCCAAGAGTGATTTTGAAAGATTATATACCAGCTTGAAAATAATTTGAGCAAAAATTTGGTATCAACAGCCGACTTGTGGGACTGTTATTGATTGAAACGTTTCTTCAATGATGGTCATGGTTCGGCTCGCCAACAGTTTTGGAAGGGAAGCGATAAAGGCTTGCTTCAGGTTGATGTCTCCGCCGATATTCAAAGTATATCTTTGCCATTTTTTGAATATGCATGTCAATGTCATTTGTCGAATGACACACACTTCATCTCAAAAAGTTATTTTCGCATTTTCTCCTGCCTTTGGCCAGTGTCGAAAACTTCATGTAGGATCCTGATATTGAAGGCAAAATCCTAGGATGTAAGAAAAGTATTTTTGTCTTGAATCCCAAGTGAATTCCACCAATCAATGAGGATTCCTGAGAACCGTGAAATTAGTTCTGACAGGATGATATACTTTTCTCGTTCCTCCAAATTTTTGGTCACTATCCAACTATAGAAGTCTTGGATCCTTTGAGGCCATTTCGAAACCTTGACGTCATCAAAGCTGAAAATGTGGAAGCCAGTCCCGACTGGTTATGACGCCATGGGTTCATGTCTTCTTTTTGGGATTGGTTCATCCGTCACGACTTCTTGATCCTCCTTTACTTCAGATATTTCCGGGTCTCTTGGTTGGCTCGCAAATATTCTTCTCCGGAAGAGTTTGTTGTGGAATCATTGCTTGATTGAGAGATATCTTCCATTGAATCATCATCAAAGGGATTTAGAGATTCTAACCATGTAGTATCTCCTTCTAACATGTTTCTTGGCTGGGATACATAGAAGTCCGGAATCTTCTGATAAAAAATCATTAGACTTTACGGGTTGGACCCTTTGGAACTTTCTCCTTGGTCTTGCCTCTTATTGGTTTTTTTCTTGGATGCAAGAGCATCTTTCCTTTCCCAAACCATTTTTGCAATATCGAATTCAGGTTCTTCTTTTAAGGGTTGGGTGAAAGAAATAGGATTCTGTGAGGTAGTAGGAAAGGTAGAAAAGGTGTTGCCCAATTTTGGTGGGGAATATGCTTGTGTTGACATGGGATAGAAGGTATGTGTTGGAGGAATAAATGGGGTTTTTTGTGACTCAAAGCGGTCATTTCTCAAAAGTTGGATTTGTTCTTTGAGTGAAATTGTCTCTTTTTGTTGTTGTTTGAAGAACTGGAAAAGTGAAGTTCCCGGCGGAAAAATCTCATATTGTAAATGTACCAATCTTAGTTCAAGGCTTTGATTAGTCTTGCATGCTGAGACGATGTCTGCTCAACCTTTTTCTCAATTATTTCCACTTTTCTCATTAACTTGTTTTGTGTATGGGCCACGTTTTTATGGTGTTGCCAATATTATTGAGCACTTTTGTAACAACCCAGCCGATCGTTTTGCATGTTAGGATCATGTTTCCTTAAATGAAACCTTCCATAGCGACTATTCGTGCTTTATGACTTGCGGGAGCGGGTGGCTCGCGATTTGGAAATGATTTGAGTGGTTTAGGAACACTTGGTTCCTTAAGGTTGTCCTTTTTAGCCAAGTTTGACTTCGGTAAACATTTTGAGAAAACGACCTCGGAATCGAGTTCTGATAGCTCCAGTAGATCCGTATGATGATTTTGGACTTCGGCGTATGTTCGACTTGGGTTTCTGACGACCTGGGAGCATTTCGGCGCCCGAAATGGAAATCAGGATTTCCTTAAGTTTGGAATTTGGCTTGAAACGGGACTTTATGCTATCGAGGTCTGAACAGAATTCCAGGATCGTGAATAGTTCCGTATAGTCATTTATGACTTTTCTGCAAAATTTAAGGTCATTCCGAGTAGTATAGACCCGTTCGGCACAATGAAATGAATTCTAGAAATTTCAAAGTTATTAAGTTATGATTTCAGGGATTTGGAGGGTGATTTTGAGTTTTAGAGATGTTATGAGTGTTTCGTAGGCTCGATCTAGTCCGTATAATGATTTTGGACCTGTTGGTATGTTTTGACGGGGGCTCGGGTGAGCCCAGGTGCCTCTCGGACCCCGCACGAGGCCAGAAACCAGCAAAAACCATTGCTGGTGCAGCTACTTCTGGTGTGACCGCACCTACGGTCTCTCAGTCGCAGGTGCGAGTGCGCACCTGCGGTCCAGCCTTCGCAGGCGTGACCCCCATCGCATGCGCGACCCTTCTTTCGCAGGAGCGGGGCCGCTGGTGCAGACTCCTTCTCCGCAGGTGCGATGCCAGGGTCCCAGGCCCTTTTTTCCGCAGGGGCGATGATTTTCTCGCAGGTGCGGGACCGCACGTGCGGTCCCAAGGTCGCAGGTGCGGAAATCACTAATGTCAGCCCCTTTTAAATGTCCAAATTACGAGTTTTCTTCATTTTTACCCACCATCAACCTCCATTAGAGAGCATCCAAGTTTGAGAAACACCTCCCACGACCACCCACTGTAGAGGTGAGTAAGTCTCTTCTATTTTTTACTATTATGCATGGAATTCAACGAGTTTAATTCTTAAAGACTCAAAAATCATAAAGTTTGGATAGAAATTCTAGAGCTTTGGATAAATTGGTGAATTATTCATTTGAAACTATGAATCCTTGTATAAATCACATAACTTTGATCCGTAGACTTCGGGTAGGTGATTCTTTCATGAATTTTCGAAGTCCAAACGTGTGGGCCCGGGGTCAAAATTTCGAAAATGGTCAAGAATGCTTAATTTTAGGATTTCTTGTTAATTCTTCTCTTTGGAACCTAAATCAACTCAATTATACCATGTTTGGTTAGTCGCGAGCCGTCGAGGGTGAATTTCGGAGATTCGGGCGCATCCTTGATCCAAGGGGTGATATCGTCACGAGATGAGTCTCCTTTCCAAAATTGTAAGGGGGAAATGTCCCTGTAGGTTCCTTGTTTGATATGTGTACATATTGAGGGGGCCGCGTACGTACCAAGTGACGAGAGTCCGTACGTGGTGACTATATTACTATGTCGGGTAGCCGTAGGACCCACAAGTATGCCATTTCGTGCCTTATTTGAACCATTGTGTGCAATATACATTGTGTTTATTGTTAAAATGACATGGGAGAGGTAAGAATATGATGATGAAAATCTTAATTGTCTATCAGTATATGATATTGACACAATCCTGTTGAGTTCACGTTCGAGTCGGTACCCGTAGGTACCTATATATAATACTATTGCTATCGAGTCAGCACACGAGTCGCAGGCATGATGCGCGATCATGGGGAGCTTTTAATTATTATCGAGTCAGCACACGAGTGGAAGGTATGATTCGCGATCGTGGGGAGCTTATTATTATTATCGAGTCAGTACATGAGTCGCAGGTATGATTCGCGATCGTGGGGAGCTTATTATTTTTATCGATTTAGCACACGAGTCGCAGGTATGATTCGCGATCGTGGGGAGCTTATTTGTATTATCGAGTCAGCACACGAGTCGCAGGTATGATTCGCGATCGTGGGGAGCTTGGGACCTACCCTATGACTCCGGCCGGTTGTCTTGTCCGCGTCGGTATATGTACACTTGATTCTGGTTCACATATGACAGTATTGGCAAGGTATTGTTGAATAAAAAGGAATTGGTACTTTATGCTCTTACTTGTGTTAGATTATGTGTTCATATATTTGCTGTTTACTATTTCGTATGCCTATTGCTTTAGCCTTATCTCGTTCTATATTATGTTGCTAGACCTTAGTGAGTATCTAGTCGACCTCTCGTCACCACTTCTTCGAGTTTAGACGGGATACTCACTGGGTACATATTTATATATATGTACTCATGCTGCACTTTGTTTTTCCTTTTCTGTACTTGACTGTACAGGTTCGGAGGCTGGTCCATCTGATTTTCAGGCCGGTGCTAGATATTGATAGCGTTGTCATACTTCACGGTGAGCTGCTTTCCTGGCGACTTCCTAGCAGCACCCTGGAGTTTCTCTTGTTATGCTCTCTGTCTATTTCACTCAGACTGAGACCCTGTATATGTTGTAGTCATTGTATATTCAATAGTTGCCCGTGACACTCGTGACACTAGTTCCTGGCACACACGCGGTATATATTATGGGTGTTGGGTTGTACAACTGTGTATGTGTCTTACTTCGACCTTGTATTTACTATGATTTTTTTTTCCTTCACTCAAGGCTAGTATCATGTTAGTTGTTTTAAACTTGTAATCATCGCCTTGTTTGATGGAATGGGAAGGGTATCACTTAGTGAAAGTTATATCGGCTTGCCTAACCCCACTGTTGGGCGCCATCGCGACCTGAATTAGGATTTGGGTCATGACAACGTGGCATCAGAGCCAGGTTCACGTAGTCTCACGAGTCACGGGCAGACCCAGTAGAGTCTTGCGGATCGGTACGGAGACGTATGTACTGATCATCAGGAGGTTATGACTTCGGCTAGTTGTCTTGTCCGCGTCGGTATATGTACACTTGATTCTGGTTCACATATGACAGTATTGGCAAGGTTTTGTTGAATAAAAAGGAATTGGTACTTGATGCTCTTACTTGTGTTAGATTATGTGTTCATATATTTGTTGTTTACTGTTTCGCATGCCTATTGCTTTAGTCTTATCTCGTTCTATATTATGTTGCTAGACCTTAGTGAGTATCTAGTCGACCTCTCGTCACCACTTCTTCGAGTTTAGACGGGATACTCAATGGGTACATATTTATATATATGTACTCATGCTGCACTTTGATTTTCCTTTTCTGTACTTGACTGTACAGGTTCGGAGGCTGGTCCATCTGATTTTCAGGCCGGTGCTAGATATTGATAGCGTTGTCATACTTCACGGTGAGCTGCTTTCCTGGCGACTTCCTAGCAGCACCCTGGAGTTTCTCTTGTTATGCTCTCTGTCTATTTCACTCAGACTGAGACCCTGTATATGTTGTAGTCATTGTATATTCAATAGTTGCCCGTGACACTCGTGACACTAGTTCCTAGCACACACGCGGTATATATTATGGGTGTTGGGTTGTACAACTGTGTATGTGTCTTACTTCGACCTTGTATTTACTATGATTTTTTTTCCTTCACTCAAGGCTAGTATCATGTTAGTTGTTTTAAACTTGTAATCATCGCCTTGTTTGATGGAATGGGAAGGGTATCACTTAGTGAAAGTTATATCGGCTTGCCTAACCCCACTGTTGGGCGCCATCGCGACCTGAATTAGGATTTGGGTCATGACAACGTGGCATCAGAGCCAGGTTCACGTAGTCTCAAGAGTCACGGGCAGACCCAGTAGAGTCTTGCGGATCGGTACGGAGACGTATGTACTGATCTTCAGGAGGTTATGACTTCGGCCAGTTGTCTTGTCCGCGTCGGTATATGTACACTTGATTCTGGTTCACATATGACAGTATTGGCAAGGTATTGTTGAATAAAAAGGAATTGGTACTTGATGCTCTTACTTGTGTTAGATTATGTGTTCATATATTTGCTTCGCATGCCTATTGCTTTAGCCTTATCTCGTTCTATATTATGTTGCTAGACCTTAGTGAGTATCTAGTCGAGCTCTCGTCACCACTTCTTCGAGTTTAGACGGGATACTCACTGGGTACATATTTATATATATGTTTTCATGCTGCACTTTGTTTTCCCTTTTCTGTACTTGACTGTACAGGTTCGGAGGCTGGTCCATCTGATTTTCAGGCCGGTGCTA
>ML287012.1:3443-40573 GCA_005239495.1 Nicotiana undulata | reverse complement strand
ACATTATTTCGTACTGACGTCCCTTTCTGGGGGCGCTGCATTTCATGCGTGCAGGTTCAGACAAACAAACCGGTAGACCTCCTCAGTAGGTGTTGCCCGAGTTCAGCTTTATCGGTAAGCTCCCCTTCTTTCGGAGTTGTCGGGTCTAGCAGTATGGTGTATATCTTGTGTATATATGTAGATAGGTTATGGGTAGGTTGGGGCCCTGTTCCGATCACAGTTTATCTATCAGTAGAGGCTTGTAGACATATCCTGTCGGTTAGTGCAGTATGTTAGGCTTGTAGGCCCTGTACGTATATTTTGTTGGCTTGTCAGTTGTATTAATTATGACGGCCTCAGCTTTATGTTGACATTAGTCAGTGTTAGTCTCCATTTAGTTTTGTATTTTGCATCGCACATTATCCAAAGATAGGTAGGCACTAGGTGCCAGTCTCTCCCCCAGGCTCGGGGCGTGACAAAAGTGGTATCAGAGCAGTTCCGTCCTAGGGATTCTACAAGCCGTGTCTAGTAGGGTCTTGTTTATAGATGTGTGGTGCACCACATTATATAAGCAGGGGACTACAGGGCATTTAGGAGTTGGTTACCCTTCTTTGAAATCTAAATCGTGTTGTAGCACTGAGTTATAGGAAATTTGAGTTAAACTTACGTGTTGACGTTTGCATGCACAGATGACGGTAACTAGGAAGAATACGGCTTGCCAGAGGAGAGAAACAACAGTAGGTGAGGGGACTAGAAGGGTACCCCCAGCAGATGGGGCCTAATCGGATTCGCAGGGTGAGACCCCTACCCGGCAATTACCGGCTCTTCCACCACCTGAGGAGATTCCTGGGGAGACCGCACATCCAGTTCCTTCTCCGCTTCCATCAGATTAGGACTTGATGAGTGTTGTGCATTTGTTGGCACAGTTGGTAGCCACCCAGCAACAGGCTAGGGCATCTGCTAGTGCAGGACCTTCTGAGGGATATGGGAGTTCAAGGGTCCGAGAGTATATTGCTTTGAATCCCCCAGAGTTCACGGGGACAGATAAGAGGGAGGACCCGCAGGATTTCATAGATTAGCTTCATAGGATCTTCCGGGTTATGCATGTCACGGAGAAAGAGGCAGTTGAGTTAGCAGCTTTTCGACTTCGAGATATAGCCATCCTTTAGTACGAGGGATGGGAAAGGTCCAGGGGACGTGATGCACCTCCTGCTATTTGGGAGAATTTTTTAGATGCCTTCCTTGACCAGTACTTATCGCGAGAGATCCGACAAGCCCGATTCTATCAGTTTCTAGCCCTCAAGCAGGGCGATATGAGTGTTCGAGAATATAGTCTCCGTTTTGACTCATTGGCCAAATATGCACCATCCATAGTTGCTATTATGCGGGATAGAATCTACAGGTTTATAGCAGGGTTGGCCCCAGAGTTGACCGAGGTGTGTGCCACCGCTGCATTGCAGGATAGTATGGATATCTCCCGGATTCAGGCATTTGCCCAGAATATAGAAAGGGGTAGGCGTTGGCAGCAGGGTGCGAAGAGGACCGAGTCAGGGCAGTGTAAGAGAATGAGATTTTCTAGGTCTCAGGGGAAATATCAGGGTAGTTACAGGCCCCGGTACTTCGAACGGACACCTAGACCTCCACCACCTCAGCTACAGGGTTACAAGTATGACCGTTATACTTAGTCAGGACCAGGTGAAAGCTCTCAGGCGTCAGGTTTGCATCGACAACGAGGTTCGGAGCAGACATGGCCATTCCCGCCATGGTGTGCCATCTACGGTCGAGGACACTTGGGCCAATGCCGAGCCGATTCTGATGCTTGCTATATATTAGGACGTCCAGGGCATATGATGTGAGATTTCCCAAATAGAGATTCTGGGGGTATGACGCAACCAACGAATTCAGTAACAGGATCAACTATGTCCGTGCATCCTTCAAGGCGCGAGTCTCAGTCTTTGGCTGGTAGAGGTCGAGGCAGAGGTAGATGGTCTAGTTTAGGTGGTAACCAAAATCTTATCTATACTCCAGTAGGTCGACAGGACCAAGAGTCCTCACCACACATTGTGACAGGTATGTTGACCATTTGTTCTCACGATGTTTATGCCTTGATAGACCCAGGATCTACTTTATCATGTATTACCCCATTTTTCGCGAGGAAATTTGGTATAGTTCCTGAAATACTTAGTGAACCTTTTGTTGTATCTACATCAGTTGGAGAATCGATTATTGCTAGACACGTTTACCGAGGATGTATGGTATTCGTTTGTGGTCGTCAGACATCAGCCGACCTAGTTGAGCTAGAGATGTTGGATTTTGATGCTATCATGGGCATGGACTGGTTGGCAGCTTGTTATGCCACAGTTGATTGTCGAGCAAAGACATCCAGATTTTATTTTCCGGGTAAGCCAGTCCTTGAATGGGTAGGTAATGCAGCGACACCCAGAGGTAGGTTTATTTCCTATCTGAAGGCGAGGAAAATGATCGCAAAAGGGTGCATTTATCATATTGTGCGAGTTAAAGATGTGAATGCTGAGATACCTACACTTCAGTCTATTCCAGTAGTCAAAGATTACGCGGATGTATTTCCAGATGAACTTCCAGGTATTCCTCCTGAGCGAGAGATTGATTTTGGCATCGATTTGCTTTCGGGAACACAACCAATATCCATCCCTCCGTATAGAATGGCACCTGCCGAATTGAAGGAGTTGAAGGAGCAGTTAAAAAATTTACCGGAGAAAGGTTTCATCAGGCCTAGTACCTCACCTTGGGGTGCACCGGTACTATTTGTACGGAAGAAAGACGGCTCGCTGAGTATATGTATCGATTATAGGCAACTAAACAAGGTAACTATAAAGAATAAGTATCCACTTCCAAGGATAGACGACTTGTTTGATTAGTTGTAAGGAGCTAGATGCTTTTCAAAGATAGATTTGATGTCGGGGTACCACCAGGTCAGAGTTCGGGAGAAAGATATTCCCAAGACAGCCTTCAGGACCCGATATGGCCACTTCAAGTTCCTTTTCATGTCCTTCGGGTTGACGAATGCACCTGCCATATTTATGGACTTTATGAATAGCCTATTTCAGCCATATCTGGATCTGTTCGTGGTAGTCTTTATTGACGATATTCTGGTTTATTCACGTTCAGAGGATGAGCATATGGATCACCCGCGAGCAGTAATCCAAACCCTCAGTGATAATAAATTGTATGCTAAGTTTTCTAAGTGTGAGTTCTGGTTGAAGTTCGTAGCATTCTTGGGGCACATTGTATCCGACGGAGGTATAAATGTAGACACTCAGAAGTTTGAGGCTGTGGAATCCTGGCCTAGACCAACCACTCCGACAGAGATTCGTTGCTTTCTAGGCTTAGCAGGATACTACCGGAGGTTCGTAGAGGGTTTTTTCTTCTCTTTCAGCACCATTAACGAAGTTGACGCAGAGAGCGACTAAGTTTCAGTGGACAGAGTCCTGTGAGCAGAGTTTCCAAGAGCTTAAGAACAAGTTGACCTCAGCGCGAGTTCTAGCACTTCCAGAAGGTCCAAATGGTTATGCCATGTATAGTGATGCCTCAGGTGTCGGGTTAGGATGTGTCCTGATGCAACACGGGAAAGTAATTGTGTATGCTTCAAGATAGTTAAGGAAGCATGAGCGGAATTATCCTACACACGACCTCGAATTAGCTGCGGTTGTCTATGCACTTAAGATATGGCGGCATTATTTATATGGTGTTCATGTGGATGTTCACAGATCATAATAGCTTTCAATATATCTTCAAGCAAAAAGAGTTGAATTTGCGAAAGAGGCGATGGCTTGAGTTGTTAAAAGATTACGATGTTAACATTCTCTACCATCCAGGGAAAGCTAATGTTTAGAAGATGCCTTAAGTCGCCGATCTATGGGTAGCTTAGCACATGTAGAGGCCGAAAAAAGACAATTAACTAGAGAGATTCATCAATTGGCTTATTTGGGAATTCGGTTAGTAGATCTGGCAATGGAGGAGTTGTACTCCAAAATCATCTCTCATAGGTGAAGTAAAGGAGAGGCAGTATGAGGACCCACAGTTGGTCGAGTTGAGAGAGCGGGTTCCACATCAGAAGAAGCTGTTGCTAGAACTCAAAGGAGATGGAGTTCTCAGATACAGAGGTCGTTTGTGTGTTCCAGATGTAGCACGGCTACGAGACATGATTATGTCAGAGGCACATTATTCGTGGTACTCCATTCACCCTGGGTCGACGAAGATGTATCATGACATTAAGGATGTGTATTGGTGGAACGGTATGAAGAAGAACATTGCTGAGTATGTCGCTCAATGTCCTAGTTGCCAGCAGGTGAAGATAGAGCACCAGAAGCCCGGAGGGCTAATGGAGACTATAGAGATCCCGACATGGAAATGGGAGGCGATAAACATGGAATTTATCACGGGTTTACCTCGTTCTCATCGTAAGTTCGATTCCATATGGGTGATAGTCGATAGGCTCACGAAATCAGCTCACTTCCTACCGGTCAGATCTACATATACAACAGAAGATTATGCAAAATTATATATTAAGGAGATAGTGAGACTAAATGGAGTACCAGTATCTATTATATCTGACCGTGGGGCCCAGTTTACAGCACATTTTTGGAGGTCATTTCAGAAAGGTCTAGGGACTCAGGTGAATCTCAGCATAACTTTTCATCCACAAACTGATGGACAAGCCGAGCGCACAATTCAGACGCTCGAGGATATGTTGCGAGCATGTGTGCTGGATTTTAAGAGAAGTTGGGATGAACATCTACCTCTTGTCGAGTTTGCATATAATAACAGTTACCACTCCAGTATCCAGATGGCTCCGTACGAAGCTTTGTATGGACGTAAGTGCAGATCTCCTATAGGGTGGTTTGATGTTGGAGAATCTGGATTACATGGGCCAGACCTGGTTTAGCAGGCCATAGAAAAAGTAAAGCTCATACGGGAGCGACTGCTGACAGCTTAGAGTCATCAGAAGTCATATTCTGACGTGCGGCGACGAAATTTAGAGTTCAGGGTTAATGACTGGGTATTCTTAAAGGTGTCACCTATGAAAGGTGTGATGAGGTTTGGAAAGAAAGGCAAGCTTAGCCCACGGTATATTGGGCCTTATAGGATCATTCGGAGAGTGAGACAAGTAGCTTATGAGTTAGAGTTGCCCTCGGAATTGGAGTATGTTCATCCCGTTTTTCACGTATCTATGTTACGAAAATGCATTGGCGATCCTACCCGAGTGGTGCCTACTGATGATGTACAGATTACAAAGGACTTGTCATACGAGGAAATTTCGGTTGCCATCCTAGACCGACAAATCCGCAAGTTACGAAATAAGGAGATAACATCCGTAAAGGTTTTATGGAGAAATAAGAAAGTGGAGGAGATGACATGGGAAGCAGAGGAAGAAATGAAGTCTAAATACCCCCACCTATTTCAAACTGGAGATATGGCTCGAGATTATGAGATATCTCAGCACAACTCAATTCGGGCCAGTAAGTCATCAGGTAAACTCTCATTTTGACTCTCAAAATTTATAATGAACAATTGTGTGAGGGCAAGTATGGCATATATAGTATGTTTTCTGGCTGCGAGCAGGGTGGTTTCAGTCTACTGTACGGAAAAGGTCCCAAAATATCCAAGAGTAGACATTGACGAATGTCTCTAAGGGGGGAAGGATGTTACATCTCGCGTTTCTCGTACGTTAAAGTTTCATCTTCAGTTAATTGACATAGACTCGGGGATGAGATAATCTTGAGGTCAGCACATTTATGCTACTTATAACAAGCGATAAGTAAGTGTCAAGAAGGATAAATGGTACACGAATTAAAAAAAAAGAGTTTCGTTGAAGGTTGACGAATTGGGATAAACTATGGGTCGAGTAATAATACCCAACACTTATGGACTAGTACCATGCACGGTGCCGTATGATCACGGTAGTATGATCTATAAAGTATATTTAAAATAAGTAGAATTTTAAGTAATTTGGGATAATTTTTAATTATGCGGGTAATTGTTTAATCACCGGGTAACGAGACATTACCTAATTACCTAATAATCGGATAAAGATTAAATATCCCACCCCATCCCCACGTGGCAGCTAGCCATGTTATAAAGGAATGACTAAGTCATTCCTTGCTAAGTTGTCAGCAAATAACAATATCTTTCATTCCAGGAAATGGCCTAACCAAAAAGTCTTTCAACCAAAGTAAACCAAAATGTGAGACCTTAATTCCTTTAACCCACCATTCTCCAAAAATCACTCCAAAGATCAGATGGTATGCATTAAGTAGCATGACTATCATAAAGCTGCGTGAATCTTGAACAGTTGAATGAAGATTTTTAGTGTTTTAGCAACGGAGAAATTTTGAGTTTCTAAAGAAGTACCGTGCAAATTGTTCCAAAAACATCATACGAATCTTTTCCTACTCCGAGTATGTTAAGGCTAAACCCTTCCTTCATTTTGGCATGATCTCGTCAATACACAAGTTTAATAACTGGGCATAAAATCGAAGCATAAGTCTTTCAATGAAAACTACAATGGACAGATTTTCTCAAGTTGTCAATTCACTTTGATTATTGTCGTTAATTGTTGAACAAAACATAGGCCCCACTTGTTAGTTTCTATTTCTACATATGATAAATGTAATAACTGGGATCTTCAGAAAGGCCTCATCTTTGCTCTTTAAATAAATAAAAATAATCGTTTATGAATGGCTATGAAAAATATGTGGTATTCATATAGATTACATAATCATGAAGGGTTGTCTTGTTTTAAAAGGTATAGATGTAATAAACACGTTTGTTATGATGTAAATAAGAGTAAGGAAAAAGAGATGGTTTAAAACAGAAAACAAATTTTGTATAAAGTTATAAACGGAGAGCTTATCACACTTGTGTATTGGAAAAGAAAAATTCATATTCCGAATTTTATGTATATTTTGCTAGTCTCGCAAGTTACAATATTCTTTATCGGGACTTCATATTCATTTGAGTATTGTCTTATTCCAGTCAAGAGAGCAGAGAGTCTATATATATAGTATTACAGTATTTACATTCCCATCGAGCTATAATCGATGGGCAGGCCCCTATTGGGCAACCTCTGATCAGATGGTAAGATATATACCGAGCCTACTGTAGCCGAGCGCCTATGAGCGAGCCCAGTGTCGCGCCCCCTTTTTTCTATCGCACGGGTTAGGTACGGAGAGATCGGGTTTATGACATTTTGGACAACTCCTTAAAGGAAGAGGTTTAAGGAAGAGTCGCCACCTAACGATTTTATGGTGCGTTAGGGCACCTAGAGTTGATAACTCATGAACTAGTTCGCGTTACCAGAGATTGGGTAAGGGCTTGAAATTATCCCAAGGGGAAGGTATTAGGTACCCCTCAAGATCCACAACTGTGGGTCCCAGCCAATTAGTTTTGTGAATTTGGACGGTGATCAAGTAACAAGTAAGGTTCACATATGAGGGGATTTAAAACAAGTATGAAAATCTTTAAAGGTGTTTGAATAACATAAACATTTGAAAAGAATTGTCCTAGGTTTAAAGTAATACGGATCACTTCAATGCAATACCCGGTATGTCACACCTCGAGGAGGCGGCTACACGTGGTATTAGCGCACCGGCCATCATATCCGTATTCTACCCTTCCCACCCGGTAAGGTTATTTAAAGCGCATGTGTTGGTCACGAAAGCTTATTGCGTTCCATTACCCGTCCCATCCTATGAGTCCTGGAGGGTGTTTAGGACTACTAATCCTACAATGTGAGTGCTAGGCTGAACCCCTAGGCTTAAAGGATAAAATACTAGGCGACATGCATAACAAGTAAGACTTCACATAGGAAGGAACACATAGGGACAAATAAAGGCTCATAGATCCCTCCACAGGTAGACATATAATTGGCACATCTCAAATACACTTAAAGTCTCAATGATACGAGTTTAAAACAGGAATTTTGGGTAAGACAGTAAATCAAGAAGAATCTGATTTGGAAAACTTAATGAAGGCAGAGGATTTAATTGAGATTGAATGATTCAAAATAGCTGATTTTCAGAAATATAGCAGTTAGAGGTGATGGTAAAACTTAGAAGTACAGTGATTAAGGTTTTCAAGAAAACATAGCAGAAAATCATTGGACTCCATTTTGAAGTAAAATAGTGATAAGTGACCAGAATACAGTCGCTAAAGGAAGCAGTAGACTTAGAAATAGGCAGTGATTAAAAGCTTTCAGTAAACATAGATGAAAGTTATTAAAGCATGAGTTTGAAATGATTTTAAAGGATAAATGAATAAAATACAGTGGCTCAACATAGAGTAATAGCTGTTAATTTTCAAAGAACTGTAACAAAAAGAGTCGTAAGATGGTATCAAAACATAGTGACTTGAAAGGGATACAAATAAGGAGTCGAAATGGCACGATTTTGAGCAGAATGAGGCATTTTGAAAACCCAATAGTACAAAAATCAGTGAGCCCTAGAGGAAGAAAATACACAATTTCAAGATTGTTTTAAAAATAGAGCAAGAGTAAAATGACTTCAATGAGGTAAAATAAGAAGGCAAGCATCAGGAAGTGAAATGTTTAGAGGGACTGGTCTGTTCTAAACCCAGTTAATTGATCTCAATACGCATTAGGCCTAAAGTTTGCCTAGGCGTCGCCTATATTGCCTAATTATATCAGAGGGTGAACATGCATATTTAAGTCTGCTTTTAAGGGATATATACTTGCAGAAAATATTTCAAACAAATTAACCATATTTTACGGGATTGTTAGATTAAGCAGGCTAGTTAGGCATTTTAACAATTGCAACTCAAACGAGCGAAATATCTTAAGTAGCAGGATATCTAATGCACGTAGGAGTTCTTAAAAATATGGTTTCTAAGATGAAATGCGGCAATGACTTTATGACCGTTGATGTTGCTTGTTTATTAACTGATCAGAATCATGAAATGAGTATAATAACATGTTGAAGGTGAAAGTCCTAAAACATGATTTCTAATATGTGAAATGCATGTCCTATGCATGTTATCTAATGCACAAATAAGTAAGTAAGGTCCTATAAGCATGTTTTCTACCCATTACCTAGACTAGGCATGCATAACCCCCATATTCACTATCCAGCCCCAATCATTCGTTTACAAATTATTACAGACCATAATAAGTGAATTATAATAATGAAAAAAAAGGAAAATAAGAAGGTATTCTATAGGGAGCCTTCAATCAGGCCCAATCTTCCAGACTAACCCTCTCAATTTCACAGCCTTACATCAATCTAGGTGCGGCAAAGCTCCCAAAGGCCTTGGCGAGGGCCCTGGTCAATACCAGCACCCAACAAATACCCATGGTTAAACAAGTGCAGTGTAGAGTACCCTTACTTCAGTGTCTCAAGGTTCAGAGGGAACTCATGGTCCCTAAGCGATGCACACACTGAGGGGGTGGAACCTAAAGGTTTAGGAATTGTGTGAAGTGCTAAAAGAGGTTAAGAAAGGGATTTTTAAAATCACTTAGAGACTAACAGGAGAAAATAATTTTGAAATAGGAAGTAACAACACTAATCACAAATCAGTAGAGTTCCAAGCAAACAAACACAAACAGGAAAAATAAATCAGGGGATAAGCAATAGGGCAGTGTATAATCAGTTTTAGTTACAAGTTCATCACATATTGGGGATACCCTCATGGAAGTAACAAACATTATACAACTACTAAAGTGATCACAGAAGAGAGGCTAGACAGATGAAAAAGAAGATACACAAAGATGCTAGACATGCAAAGAGAAGAGAGACTGTAACCACATAGTCAAATGACCCCATAGGCCCTAATGAACCACAGAGAATAGAGCGGGAGTTTGTGCTAAGCTAGAAGAAGAAGAGAGATCATATGGAGGGATTAGACATGCTAGTGACATGGCAAGCAATAGAACCATAAATAGAAGTATGCAAGGAACAATAAGAACCTCAAATAGAATTGAAGCATGTTGTTTGGAACACTTGTTAATAGAATTGAAGCATGTTGTTTGGAACACTTGTTAATTTCAACTAGAAACATACCAGTTATGCAAGTAAAGAGCATCAGTAGAGTGTAACAAATAGCACAGTAGCCTTGGCTTAACAGCCGGCTAGTAGCAAGTACAATAGAGAGTAGCAATAGAGACAAGAGAGATAGCCAAGAGAAGCAGAACACAAGAGAGTAGTGTATAGAGAGAGTTGAGCCAAATTCGACCTTTTTTCAGTTTAATGAAAGAGTAAGAGTATTTATAGTTTGAAACAGGCTGAAGAATAAGGTAAGAAAATACTGACTTAGCATAGTTATAGAAATAACACCAAATCAGAATCAGTTAGGACCCAGAATCCCTTTAATTAGGTAGTCATAGCTCAAATGGCCCCAATAAATGCTAAATAAGGAAAATGATCAACTGTAAGACAAATTTTTACCATAACAGGAGTGGTAAAGTATAAGCTATGCAATTAAGTCCAAGTAAGCAAAGTACGTATAGACAAAATAGGGCAGAGTTCCTTTCAATTCTGAAAAATTTATTCAAAGAATCACGCATGGGATTGAAAATCACAGGGAATCAGCAATAACTAAGGAAAGTATCCCATAAGTAAGGAAGTAATTCAAAAAATCAGCAAGGAGCTATAAGGAAGCTACACAAAATCACAAACTTAGGGAAGATGTCACAGGTTCTAAGGAAATCACGCAAAATCAACATAAATAACTATGTGAGCCATCAATAACGAATAGCCAGACCCAATAAGTAACATGTGTTGACAAGATCAGACAAACCCTAAGGAAAGATTAGAGCAGGAAGCACGAAACACATAGAACATGCATTATGCCTAAACTGTTCATGAGACAAGCAAACATATCGAACAAGTAAACATATACATTGAAGAGCAAATCAGAAATTAGGGTTTCGACTAAAGGTTTTAGGATTTTATCAAAAGAATCAAACAACCAAGTAAAAACTTTAAATAAACAGGCAAACACAGGAAAATCATAAGATAATACTTAAGAAATCAGGAGTTAAACCGCCTTAAAAGAAGGGTTCCAGAACCCTAGTTTAAAAAGGCAAAAAAAGGAAATCGTTTGCAAAACATCATGTTTTAAGAAAACATAGGTGAGAATCATCGAGATAAACATAGATCTGTTGCAGATCTTAAAAGAAGTCGAAGGGTTAGAGCTAGGGTTTAGAAAGAACCCATAGATTATTGGAAAACCTGTAGTAATGCTCAGAGATGGTGGTAGCCGGAACACCACTGAGTCAAACCTCGCCGGAGAAGGCCGAAAACGCCTAGGAAGGAGCTTCCGTGGCCATTCTGGCATGGTTGAAGCTTTCAAAGGGTCTCAGAGATGAAGTAGTAGGGGAGATGTGGCTTCATAGTGGTCGGTGGTTGAAGGAGGTGAACCTGGAGGTGGCCGGTGGTGAAGGCTGGACCCTCGGAGAAGACAAACGGCCAGAAAGTTCTAGAGAGATGAGGGAGTAGAAGAGTCGAGAAGAGAGAGAGAGTAGTCTTGGAAAATGAGGGACGGGGGGGGGGGGGGTAGGTTAAGTTAATTAAGGCAAGTAATTATCTGGGCCGTTGATCTCATTTGATCAACGACTCTGATTAAATGGGGATTGGGCCGGGTTAAGAAAAGGTTGGGCTGGGTCGTTAGTTGGGTCAATGGGTTGGGTAATTGAGCTAGCCAAATGTGGCTAAATATTAAATAGGAAGAGGCTAGTTGTGAAATACCCAATTTAATATGATAATTAATTAATTAAAATAGCTAATAATTAGACAAAATGAAATTAAGTTAAAATAAGTATAATTACAGTAATTAGACAATATTCAAATATAAAAGACATGAGTTCGGATTTTTAAAGGTATAAAATGACTAATTAGGCTATAACTGCAAAATAATTATAATTGCCATTAAATAGTACTCAATTAGTCAATTTATGAAATAATTGAATTTTAATAAATAAAAAGTGACAAATAAATCACATACTAAATTGGAAAATGTTTTGAGATTATTTGGGGCACAATTTATGAGTTATTTAAATATTAAATATTAAATAAATAGGGAAATAATTAGATAAAAATATGAAAAATTAGAAAAATATTCATTATTGCAAAGAGTGATTTTGGAAGCTTATATACAGATTTGAATACATTTTTGAGGAAAAATTGGGTATCAACATCTGCCCCTCTTTACCCGGGAAGGATGAAAGAGTTGTCGGGTAAAGATATGATGGCCAATTTTGACCGAGATAAAACTGTGAGATAGAATTTGGCCGCACCCTGGCTTCTGAGCTGCCTACATATCCCTGGTTTTACAGGAATCATGTCGTATGTAGTTCCGGAATCATCGGCGAAATATACCGGTGACGTCTCGCAAGAACGGACTCAAGGTGCGAAGTAGGGTAAAGTAGGAAGATCTTACAGGGTTGTGTCGAAGAACTGGAGAGGTCCGCTCCTGCCTTTGGCTATTCTGGCCGAGTTACCTACAAATAAAGAACAAGCGTATATTGTGCATAATATAAACATGATGCAAGTTCCCGTCGGACTATGAATGATGTCTTTGGACCATTAAGATGATTTCCTTAGACCATGATGTCCTGGGCCATGAGTCGCTTGGTGCGGGATTCGCAGGCTATGAAATGATGTTCTCGGGCCATGAGGATGGTGCCTTCGAACCATGATGACTTTGAATAATAATATGCAAGTTGAATATGAGAGATCCGCAGGCTATGAAATGATGTTCTCGGGCCATGAGGATGGTGCCTCTGAACGATGACGCCTTTGGACAAGTTGGCAATATTTCAGCCTATGAAGAATGTAGTAGTATGATGTTGACAAGTCAGAGCTTAGTCTTGCAATTTGCGAAAAGAAAGAGGGCAGAGCTTAGCCCGAAAGAAAGCATAAATAAATAACGTAATGAAAGGTGACTGCTTTGAAAAGGTAGAAAGGAGCTCAGTTTAGTGTAATAAGATGCGGAGAGAGGTAGCGTGGAACCTCGGACGGCGGAATAATAGCCTTATGCAAGAAGTAAATGCAGATGGAGGTAGAGGCAGAAGTTAGCCTTATGCAAGAAGTAAATGCAGATGGAGGTAGAGCTTAACCTCGGAAGGCAGACTGATAGCCTTATGCAGATGTGAATGCAGATGGAGGTAGAGCTTAACCTCGAAAGGCATACTGATAGCCTTATGCAGATGCGAATGCAGATGGAGGTAGAGCTTAACCTCGGAAGGCAGAAGTTAGCCTTATGCAGAGATGCGAATGCAGATGGAGGTAGAGCTTAACCTCATGCAAGATGGAGACAGAGCTTAGTCTCGGAAGGCATAAAGTAGCCTTATGCAAAGATGCGAATGCAGATGGAGGTAGAGCTTAACCCCATGCAAGATGGAGACAGAGCTTAGTCTCGAGAGGCAGAAAGTAGCCTCATGCAATGCAGAAAATAAAGTGATAATAAGAGTTCTTAGTTGATGATAAAGTGCGATGATACAACTGTTGTGAATGAAGCATTGTTTGCAATGATGATAGTAATAAGCGTTGGCATGTGCAATGAATTCGAGAGTGTATCCTTGAGAAGCATGCGTCTTATGGGGGTAGAGGGATGTATTGGGCTTTCTCCGTATCTGTGCCTGCATCCAAAGAAAAATCGTGAGTTCTGTAGAGGGAAGGGTTAGCCTGTATCCCTGCTGGCTCGGATCGGCCTATCTGCTTGATGATGATGACTTTGTTTGTACCACAGGGGTAGTGTTGCTAAAGCAAACTGTTTTTTGAGAAATAAATATGCACGATTTTATAAAATATGATATAACATATAGAAAAGAATAGTTTTCTTTAGATGAACCGACGACCATGACGCGGTTCAAGACATTGCAACCTCTCTTGCTGCGGAGATTGGAGGGTCCTCCTCAACATTTTCCCCATTTTGGTGGGTGAAGGCTTCTGGCTGTTACTGGTGCGGTGCTCGGCTGAACTTGCTTCGGAATTTTGAGGTCCCTTCTCAAAATTCTGCCCCAGTTTCCATTCGTGGGAGAAATGAAAAATTTATTAAAATATGACCGAACCCATAGGGTTGCCTACGTATCCCCTCTTAAACGGGAATCAAGTCAGGCGTAGTTCAGTTACAGCATTGATAGAGGCATAAAGAGTTACACATAGTAGCGCTTGACTGCATCTGAATTGATTGGTTTAGGCCAAGTTTCTCCGTCCATTTCTGCCAGTATGAGTGCTCCTCCTGTTAGCACTCGGTGAACCATGTACGAGCCTTGCCAATTGGGAGAGAATTTCCCTTTGGCTTCGTCTTGATGAGGAAATATTTTCTTTAGCACCAGCTGCCCCGGTGTGAATCGTCTTGGTTTGACTTTCTGGTTGAAGGCTCGGGTCATTCTATTCTGATATACCTGACCATGAAAAACCGCGTTCATTCTTTTTCCATCTATGAGGGCCAATAGCTCATAGTGACTTCTTACCCATTCGGCGTCGTTGAGCTTGGCTTCTTGTATGATTCTCAGAGATGGAATTTCAACTTCAACAGGAATGACGACTTTTGTACCATATACCAACATGTAAGGAGTTGCCCCGGTTGATGTGCGAACCGTGGTGCGATACCCCAGTAGGGAGAATGATAACTTCTCATGCCATTGCTTGTGCTTTTCTATCATCTTTCTCAGTATCTTCTTGATGTTCTTGTTGGCAGCCTCAACGGCTCCGTTCATTTGAGGTCTGTATGCTGTGGAATTTTTGTCCTTGATCTTGAAGGTTTCACACATTACTCTCATCAAATCACTGTTGAGATTGGAACCATTATCGGTTATGATTGACTCTGGAACTCCAAACCGACAAACAATGCGGTCGCGGACAAATTCGGCTATGACTTTCTTAGTAACAGCTTTGTAAGATGCTGCTTCGACCCATTTGGTGAAATAATCAATGGCAACCAGAATGAACCTGTGTCCGTTGGAGGCGGCAGGCTCGATTGGTCCAATAACATCCATGCCCAAGCGGCGAACGGCCAGGGTGAGCTTGTTGCATTAAGCTCACTGGGAGGTACCTTTATCATATCCCCATGTATTTGACATCGATGGAATTTGTGGACATACTGGATGCAGTCTGTTTCCATGGTCATCCAAAAAATAACCAGCCCGTAGTATCTTTTTTGCTAGAACAAACCCGTTCATATGAGGACCCATGTACCGACATGTATTTTCTCCAACAACTTCGTTGTTTCCTTTGCTTCGACACATCTTAGCAAACCCAGATCGGGAGTCCTCCTATATAGGATTCCTCCGCTGTGAAAGAAGTTTTTTGATAACCTTCTAAGAGTGCGCTTTTGAGTAGCGTTTGCAAGCTCTGCGTACTCTCCCTCTTCCAAGTATTCCTTAATGTCATGAAACCAAGGTTTCCCGTCTGCTTCCTCTTCAACATGGGCGTAGTAAGCCGGCTGATTGTGGATCCTCACTGGGATGGGATCAATGAAGTTGTTGTCTGGATGCTGGATCATAGATGACAAGGTGGCCAATGCGTCGGTGAACTCATTCTAGATTCTGGGGACGTGCCGAAATTCAATCTTTGTGAACCTCCTTCTCAATTCCTGCACACGATGTAGGTATGGCAGTATCTTGGAATTCTTGGTCGCCTATTCTCCTTGAACTTGGTGTATCAATAAGTCAGAATCACCGATCACTAATAATTCCTGAACATTCATGTCAATGGCCAAGTTGAGCCCCAGGATGCAGGCCTCATATTCAGCCATGTTGTTGGTGTAGGGGAATCTGAGTTTTGCAGATACCGGATAATGCTGACCGATTTCTGATATCAGGACTGCTCCAATACCAACCCCTTTGAAGTTTGATGCTCCATCAAAGAACATCCTCCATCCATCATAGGGTTCTACAATGTCCTCTCCGACGAATGATACCTCTTCATCGGGAAAATACGTTTTCAGTGGTTCGTATTCTCCGTCCACGGGATTTTCAGCAAGATGATCTATTAGTGCTTGTCCCTTTGAACTCACTTAACAGGATTTTCCATTTAGCTAGCTTGCCAGTGGGCATGGGCTTCTGAAAGATATACTTTAGCGGATCCATCCTCGATATGAGGTACATTGTGTAGGCACAGAAATAATGCCTCAGCTTCTGTGCGACCCAAGTCAAAGCACAACATATGCGTTCTAATAGAGAATATCGGGCCTCATACGGAGTAAACTTCTTGCTGAGGTAGTAAATTGCTTGCTCCTTCCTTCCTGTTTCATCATGTTGCCCGAGAACACAACCGAAAGCTCCATCTAATACAGCCAGGTAGAGTAATAGGGGTTTACCCGGCTCTGGGGGTACCAAGACTGGTGGTGTTGAGAGGTACTCCTTGATTCTGTCGAAGGCTTTTTGACAATCCTCAGTCCATTTGGTAGTAGCATCCTTTCTTAGCATTTTGAAGATTGGTTCACAAATGACGGTAGACTGGGCTACAAACCGGTTGATATAACTGAGCCTTCCTAGAAAGCTCATAGCATCCCTTTTGTTCTTCGGTGGTGGCAATTCTTGAATGGCTTTGACCTTTGATGGATCTAGCTCTATTCCTCGATGACTGACAATGAACCCTAGCAGCTTGCCAGCAGGAACCCTGAACGCACATTTGCGGGGTTAAGTTTCAGATTGTATTTCCTTAACCTGTTGAAGAACTTTCTCAAATCTTTTATGTGATCAACAACTTTCTTTGATTTGATGATGACGTCGTCCGTATATACCTCAATTTCCTTGTGAATCATATCATGGAATATAGTAGTCATGGCTCTCATATAGGTGGCCCCTGCATTCTTCAGACCGAATGACATCATTTTGTAGCAATACACTCCCCATGGCGTAATGAATGTCATTTTCTCAGCATCTTCCTCGTCCATACAAATCTGATGGTAACCAGCAAAATAATCTACAAAGGACTGCAGGTCGTGCTTGGCACAGTTGTCAATTAAGATGTGTATGTTCGGCAGGGGGAAGTCATCTTTCGGACTGGCCCGGTTAAGATCCCGGTAGTCGACGCAGACTCTGACCTTCCCATCTTTCTTTGGTACATGCACAATGTTAGCTAACCATGTAGGATATTCTACCACTCGGAGAACCCCAGCGTTGATCTGTTTGGTGACCTCTTCTTTGATTTTCAAGCTCATTTCTGGTTTGAATTTCCTGAGCTTTTGCTTCACTGGTGGGCATGTTGGATTGGTTGGCAGTTTGTGGGCCACAATAGATGTACTGAGGCCAGTCATGTCATCATATGACCAGGCGAATATGTCCTCATACTCCCTTAAAAATTCTGTATATTCCTCCTTTTCTGACGGCGATAGATGAATGCTGATGCGTGTTTCTTTGACGTTCTTTGCGTTTCCCAGGTTGACGACCTCAGTCTCGTCCAAGTTAGACTTAGGTCTATTCTCAAAGTTCTTGACTTCTTTAATAATATCCTCAGGTATATCATCCTCGTCTGACTCGGAATCCATTTGTTGCGTTGGCTCGTTGCAGGTCACAGTCATCGATTCATCAAGATAAGTAATAGTAATGATATATAAAGTAAAGTAATGGGGAGGAAAACAGTAACAAATAAATATGAGTAAATGTAAGATTTATAAAGAAATTGGAAATGCTTTGATAAATTGAGTAATTGTTTGAAGATAAGAGCTCTTTCTTGCAGAAATTAAAAATGCGAAAAGGAAGGAAATGCTTTAAATAAATAAACTGTAAATAATGTTTGTTTTGTTAGCCTTGCTACCCCGAGGCTCGACGGGCTTTGGTTGTCCTAACAGACTAATTGTTGAGATGTGATCCCTTGCTCACGACTTGTATGGAAGGGCCTTCCTCCCCCTCCTCTTCAAAAATGACACAACAGTCCATATCCTCATCATCCAGAAATAAATCCCTTATTGCCTGTACAATATATGATGTCAGCCAACTGGAAAGTCTACTCTATGCGGGGTATTGGCTGCTCCAATGGGTAGTAAGGGCCGCGCCATGGTGGCGACCAGTCCCTGAACTCCTTCCAAGTGTATTCGTACCCTAGACCAAAAGTAGTACCGTGTTTCTTGAGTGTTATTGGCTTTGTTATTCCTTGAAGATGCTTACCGAGCCCTTTACCCGGCTCGTACCCTTGCCAGTTCAATATGTTTTCGGTCTTACTGCCCCACCACTTGTCTTTGTCAATGGCGTTAACACGTTCTATGTTGTGATAGATTTCTCCGCCCAACTTCCTCCTTCCATCGATGACCGAAAAGGTCTGGCGACCGTAGATATGGTTGCTACCTTCGCCATGAATGATTACCTCTTGATGGTTCCATTCAAACTTTACAGCTTGATGTAAGGTGGATGCCACGGCCCCAGCCGCGTGGATCCAAGGTCGTCCCAATAATAAGTTGTAAGATGCAGGCACATCTATCACTTGGAAATCTACATCGAACCAAGTTGGTCCCATCTGTAAGCATAAGGTAATTTCTCCCATGGTGGACCTTTGTGAACCGTCGAAGGCCTTTACGTTGATCTCTCCTTCCTTTATCTCATGTAGACTCTTGCCCAATCTCTTGAGTGTGACCAGCAGACAGATGTTGAGACTGGAACCCCCATCAATTAGGATTCTTGTGATGAAATGATCCTCACATTGTACGGTGATGTGTAATGCTCTATTATGCCCTAGCCCCTCGGGCAGTAACTCATCTTCATGGAAAGTGATCTTGTGACTCTCCAGTATCTGGCCACCATATTGGCCATTTCCCCACTAGTGATATTGTCTGGCACGTATGCTTCACTCAGCACTCTTAGCAAAGCATTCCTGTGAGTTCCAGAGTTTTGTAACATGGAGGGGATGGATATCTGAGCTGGCGTTTTGTTCAACTGGTAGAGGACCGAGTATTCCTTAGCTTGTATCTTTCTCCACTGATCATCAGAACCTGTTTCAATGATGGAGGGACGATTGTTGGCCTGCTTGCTAGACTCGGACAAATGCTCAGGGGTATAAACTCTGCCAGTTCTTGTCATACCCTGTGCAGCGATGGCTTTTTCAGACTTGCCTTCACCTTTCCTCCTTGCTTCAGCGGTATAGTCCCACGGAATGGCCTCTGAATAAAAGTGTGTCGTTGTTGACATTGCCACTGGAATAGGTGAGGTCATTCTTATTCCTGCCGGAGTATATGTTATAGATGGCCGGATTGCAACTTCGAGTGGTCGCACGAACTCGACTTCGATCGGCCCTGGGCTTTTCCCTTGGCGGGTGGCCTTGATTCAAACTCAAGTGGAATGGACATGTTTACCTCAACTTGCTCAGATGGCTTCATCTGGACTATGATCGGATTAAGAGTAATTACAGGCTTCTTCGGATCACCTTCTGTAACCAGCCCAATCGATCCCTCGGGATCCCAGTCATCATCAACCTCAATCATGTGGACACCACCCTTATGGTCAGGCAGCGGATTATTGAACATTAGGAGCAGGGTCCTTGGCTACAATGATCTTGTTATCTATGAGGGTATGTATCTTGTCTTTCAAGGAACGGCATTTCTCGATGGTAAGCATAGGTTTTGTTTGGGTTGACCCACTGAGATGGGTTCTCAGGGATGACAGCGGGGATGGGTGTGACATAACCTGCGGCTTTAAGCTTTTCATATAATTGGTCAATGGGTTCAGCTATGGCAGTATACTGTTTTGGTGGACGACGGTCGAAATTTGGGCGAGGTCTTGGGAAGTTTTGGCGAGCAGGTGGTGATTGGTAGTGAGAAGGTTAGGAATTGTAGGCATTATAAACGGAAGCTGGTTGGGAGTATCTGGGCGAGGTAGGCTGATATGTGGGTGGTGGAGCTTGGTAGGCGGGTGAGGCTGTCTGGTATTGAGGTGAAGGTGCTTGGTAACTTGGAGTTGGTTGGTATGTGAAGGAAGGTGCGAGGTATACTTGATATTTGGGAGGGGACTTGGCTTGCTGTGCCACCATCACGGCTCCTACATCCCTTTTCTTAGACACACCACCGGATTGCAGAGCTTTGTTGGTAGAAAGTAAGGCTTCAAAATTAGTAACCATACCGTTTTTGATGCCTTCCTCTATTCGTTCTCCCAACTTGATGATATCAGAAAACTTGTGTCCTTCGACCATCATCAGCCGCTCATAGTACTGAGGATCCTGAGCGCGCACGAAGAATTTCTTCATCTACCCTTCTTCCAAGGCTGGCCTGACCTTAGCGGCCTCTGACCTCCACCAAGTAGCATACTAGCAAAAAGTCTTAGTTGGTTTCTTCTTCAAGTTCTGGATGTAGAACACATCCTGTGCATTCTCCATATTGAATCTGAATCTATCCATGAAGTCCGTAGCCATATTGACCCAATTGATCCATTTCTTTGGATCCTGATTGATGTACCAGGATAGTGCATCACCTTTCAAACTCCTCATGAAGAGTTTCATGTGGATCCTTTCATCTTTTCCCACGCCGACCAACTTGTCGCTGTAAGTCCTCAGATGGACTCTTGGGTCACCAGTACCATCAAACATCTCGAACATAGGAATTTTGTACCCCTTGGGTAGTTCAACATCAGGTTGTATGCAAAGGTCCTCATAATTCAATCCCTCAACCCCTTTAACTCCTTCGACGCCCTGAACTCGGTTGGTCAATTTCTTGAGTTCCTCGGCCAGATTCCTGATGAGCTTGTCCTTATCGTCAGACTCATAGGTATGTGGTGCGGAATGAGCTACGGTTTCCACATAAATGGGGTTGTCATAATCCTGGAAGTGGTCTCTCGTCTAATCCTGGAGAGGCGGAGTGTTGTAGTGACATGTGTTGCGTGGTGCTGGTGGAACGAGATCTTTGGGGTGATTGGGTTGTTTTGGGACGTTTTGGGGGTAAACTGGGGTTCAGAGTATATGGGAAGTGAACGTATGGAACGTTGAGGGAGAATGAGAGGTGGGCCAAATTCTTGACTTGGTCAAGTTCCTCTTGGAACTTCAGCAGCTTCTTCTCTAGTGGAGACAGACCCTCGTGCAAAACCTGAATACCCTGACCATCAATGATCTCAACCTGTTCATCCCTGTTGTCTTTTCTAGTACCGCTTGCATCTGCCATTTTATTTTTACCCTTGCTTTTTTCCTTTGGGAGGACTAGGAGGAGTAGGAGGAGGGACCTTTGATCTGGTGCAGTGAGTTGTTGATGCTAGAGTGCACGAACTAACCTTTGGGGGAAGGGGAATAGCTAACAAAAGGTAGTGAAGTTAGTGAAGATATAAAGAATATTGCGGTAATTTAAACACATAATGCGAAAATGTAAAACGCATCCTAAGTTGGGGAACCTCTTTATGCCCGAGGTAGGCCTAGCGACAAATTAATTTGGAGAACTTAAATACTAAATGCCTCATTTTATTGATGATAAAATAGACGAATCCAGCTTGACTCTAAAAATACGAAAAATGCAAAATGTCATTAATGGCCAATGGCCTTATTACATCAAAAGAAAAGTAAAGACAAATCCTATATATTTGGTCTCAGAAGGACCTTCCCCAGACTCGGCACCTCTACTTGCTTTGATCAACATTCCCATCTCGCGGAGTCCAGCAGCAGGTAGGTCTTGGCTAGAATTCCTACTTCAGCTCCCTCGGTCTTTTGACAAGTTTCAATCCTCCTAAGGAACTTTTCCTCCAAGTCAACGATGCCTCGTTCCAAGTGTGCTAGCCTCTGGGTAGAATTGATAGCCATGTCCTTCCATTCCTCGATCAGCTTTTTGTTGGCTATGTGGATTTTGGGATGATCTTCTTCACAGTCACGGAGCCTTTTGCGCAATTGGTTGAACCTAGTTGTTGCCTCGGCTTTCTCGTCTATAACCCTATGTCCTTGAGCAAAACCTGGCTCAATATTTCCTCCCCAGTTATCTTCCAACCATCCTAGATAGTAAGGAGAGCAACCAGCGTAATACCTGTCAGGCTCGATAGTATCCTTCTCCAACCGGATCCTGCAGTGCCACAATTTCTGAGCTTGACATTTGTGAGGACTGTCATCATTTTGGAAGTCCGCCCTAAGATGACTCATTTTCTCGACCCTTGGGATGAATTGCTTCATCCCTGCCTGCCTCATGACACGAATCGGGATGTAAGGGTACGTCCCTCTAAGACCAATCAATATCAGGAACGGTGTGTCTCTAGTCCGAATGATGAATTCGTCGGCCGGGAACCACTCAAACATCCATTGGATTTGATTCTCGGTCAGATCTCCCAATAACCCAACCCATCCCTTGGCATTTTCTGGCTGTGCAAACATGTCGGGGATGTAGTTCATACGCTTTGGGTGATGGAAAGCAATATGATCATCCCAAATTCTCCTATGTATGTCTTGACGGTAGTCACCCCTTTGTAAATGCTCGGTGAGCCAAAGCTGAAGTAGCCGGTTGCAACCCTCAAAATGTTTCGCTCCTCGTTGACAGTTCTCTAAAGCTCGGTATATGTCAGCAACAATCATGGGTACAATGCTGAAATCTTGTCCGTCGATCCCTTCCATCAGAGTCTTGGTAACCATAGCCAGTCTGGTGTGGATTCAACCTTTCTTTGTCGGGAAGACCATCAATCCCAAAAAGCATAATATGAAGACGAATACACGGCGGTGAATGTGTCCTAGAGAGGTGAGGGCGAACTCTTCCTGATATGTGCGGTAAGACTGACTACGACCATACCTCTCGTACAAATAGTCAAAAGGGATGTACGAGTTTTCTAAGCAGACTAAATCTCGATTCTTCTTGAGTCCCATCATTTTGAGAAAACCCCGGCATGTTCTATTTTCAGGCATCAATAACCCTTGAGACTCCCAAGGCAAACCAGCTAAACCCCCTATATCCTCCAGCAGTGGTGTCATCTCATTGTTCCCAAATCAAAAAACCGATCGATCATAATCCCATAATAAGGTGGCAGCATCTATCATGTTATTAGGTTGAATGTCCAAAAGAGAGGGCAAGTTGCCCAGGTGTTTTCTGACTGCTGTTTTTTTGCTGGAATGCAAGTCTTCCCACCAATTCAGAAGCTTTGGGTGGATGTTGGTGACCATGCCGAATCTGGGGACCTCGTGCCTCATCTCTGCGAAATAAACAGGTTAGGCCCTTACCCCCGCCGGACTCGACTATTTAATATCAATAATTAGCAATGAGCATTTAAGTTCTCCAGATAAATGCATAGAACGTGAAGGAGTCCTTTTGGGTTCCAGGGAAACCCAATGGACTTTGGACAAGGCTATCTTAAAGCTATTGTGCGGACAACACGTTAGCCTGGCTAGGTTTAACCATGATGCATGAAACATACAATAGAGTAAGGTTTCTATTGGGGTTTTAGACTGGTACCCTTGAGCGGACAACTAAAGGGGGAAGGCACGGAACTGTCGACTACACCGCTGATCGACTAGTTTTACCGAAAATACGCCTTTCCGAATTTAGGGGTAATAATATTGGGATAGCGCAACCACTCATTGTAAGCGTTGCTATAGGATTTGTTTAGCACGAGTAGAATATGAATGCGGAGCATGATGTGCGATAATGATCATTAAAACAAATAGGCATGTATTTTCAAGTTGAGGAAGGCGGTAAATAAAGGAAATACAACAGTTACAATGGAAAGCGGTTACAAAGAAAACATGAAGATATGTCAGTTACGTTCAGGTAAAATAAATACTTGTAAAAAGTAAACAGTTAACAGCATATAACGGGGAATAGGAAAAGGTGTAAGCATTTAAATGAAAAATTAAAGGTCCAAATTCACAAAGCAAATTGTAATGGTATAAGCCTAGGGAAGATCCTCAGCAGAGTCGCCATGCTGTCGCGCCCCCTTTTTTCTATTGCACGGGTTAGGTACGGAGAGATCGGGTTTATGACATTTTGGACAACTCCTTAAAGGAAGAGGTTTAAGGTAGAGTCGCCACCTAACGATTTTATGGTGCATTAGGGCACCTAGAGTTGATAACTCATGAACTAATTCGCGTTACCAGAGATTGGGTAAGGGCTTGAAATTATCCCAAGGGGAAGGTATTAGGCACCACTCAAGATCCACAACTGTGGATCCCAGCCAATTAGTTTTGTGAATTTGGACGGTGATCAAGTAACAAGTAAGGTTCACATATGAGGGGATTTAAAACAAGTATGAAAATCTTTAAAGGTGTTTGAATAACATAAACATTGGAAAAGAATTGTCCTAGGTTTAAAGTAATACGGATCACTTTAATGCAATACTCGGTATGTCACACCTCGAGGAGGCGGCTACACATGGTATTAGCGCACCGGTCATCATATCCGTATTCTACCCTTCCCACCCCGTAAGGTTATTTAAAGCGCATGTGTTGGTCACGAAAGCTTATTGCGTGCCATTACCCGTCCCATCCTATGAGTCCTGGAGGGTGTTTATGACTACTAATCCTACAATGTGAGTGTTAGGCTGAACCCCTAGGCTTAAAGGATAACATACTAGGCGACATGCATAACAAGTAAGACTTCACATAGGAAGGAACACATAGGGACAAATAAAGACTCATAGATCCCTCCACAGGTAGACATATAATTGGTACATCTCAAATACACTTAAAGTCTCAATGATAGGAGTTTAAAACAAGAATTTTGGGTAAAACAGTAAATCAAGAAGAATCTGATTTGGAAAACTTAATGAAGGTAGATGATTTAATTGAGATTGAATGATTCAAAATAGCTGATTTTTAGAAATATAGCAGTTAGAGGTGATGGTAAAACTTAGAAGTACAGCGATTAAGATTTTCAAGAAAACATAGCAGAAAATCATTGGACTCCATTTTTGAAGTAAAATAGTGATAAGTGACCAGAATACAGTCGCTAAAGGCAGCAGTAGACTTAGAAATAGGCAGTGATTAAAAGCTTTCAGTAAACATAGATGAAAGTTAATAAAGCATGAGTTTGAAATGATTTTAAAGGATAAATGAATAAAATACAGTGGCTCAACATAGAGTAATAGCTGTTAATTTTCAAAGAACTGTAGCAAAAAGAGTAGTAAGATGGTATCAAAACATAGTGACTTGAAAGGGATACAAATAAGGAGTCGAAATGGCACGATTTTGAGCAGAATGAGGCATTTTGAAAACCCAATAGTACAAAAATCAGTGAGCCCTAGAGGAAGCAAATACACAATTTCAAGATTGTTTTAAGAATAGAGCAAGAGTAAAATGACTTCAATGAGGTAAAATAAGAAGGCAAGCATCAGGAAGTGAAATGTTTAGAGGGACTAGTCTGTTCTAAACCCAGTTAATTGATCTCAATACGCATTAGGCCTAAAGTTTGCCTAGGCGTCGCCTATATTGCCTAATTATATCAGAGGGTGAACATGTATATTTAAGTCTGCTTTTAAGGGATATACACTTGCAGAAAATGTTTCAAACAAATTAACCATATTTTACGGGATTGTTAGATTAAGCAGGCTAGTTAGGCATTTTAACAATTGCAACTCAACGAGTGAAAGATCTTAAACAGCAAGATATATAATGCACGTAGGAGTTCTTAAAAACATGGTTTATAAGATGAAATGCAGCAATGACTTTATGACTGTTGATGTTGCTTGTTTATTAACTGATCAGAATCATGAAATGAGTATAATAACATGCTGAAGGTGAAAGTCCTAAAATAGGATTTCTAATATCTGAAATGCATGTCCTATGCATGTTATCTAATGCACAAATAAGTAAGTAAGGTCCTATAAGCATATTTTCTACCCATTACCTAAGCTAGGCATGCATAACCCCCATATTCCCTATCCATCCCCAATCATTCGTTTACAAATTATTAAAGACCATAATAAGTGAATTACAATAATGAAAAAAAGGAAAATAAGAAGGTATTCTAGAGGGAGCCTTCAATCAGGCCCAATCTTCCAGACTCACCCCTCTCAATTTCACAGCCTTATATCAATCTGGGTACGGCAAAGCTCCCAAAGGCCTTGGTGAGGGCCCTGGTCAATACCAGCACCCAACAAATACCCATGGTTAAAAAAGTGCAGTGTAGAGTACCCTTACCTCAGTGTCTCAAGGTTCAGAGGGAACTCATGATCCCTAAGAGATGCACATACTGAGGGGGTGGAACCTAAAGGTCTAGGAATTGTGTGAAGTGCTAAAAGAGGTTAAGAAAGGGAATTTTAAAATCACTTAGAGACTAACAGGAGAAAATAATTTTGAAATAGGAAGTAACAACACTAATCACAAATCAGTAGAGTTCCAAGCAAACAAACACAAACAGGAAAAAAATCAGGGGATAAGCAATAGGGCAGTGTATAATCAGTTTTAGTTACAAGTTCATCACATATTGGGGATACCCTCATGGAAGTAACAAACATTATACAACTTCTAAAGAGATCACAGAAGAGAGGCTAGATAGATAAAAAAGAAGACACACAAAGATGCTAGACATGCAAAGAGAAGAGAAACTGTAACCACATAGTCAAATGACCCCATAGGCCCTAATGAACCACAGAGAATAGAGCGGGAGTTTGTGCTAAGCTAGAAGAAGAAGAGAGATCATATGGAGGGATTAGACATGCTAGTGACATGGCAAGCAATAGAACCAAAAATAGAAGCATGAAAGGAACAAATAAGAACCTCAAAAAGAATTGAAACATGTTGTTTGGAACACTTGTTAATTTAAACTAGAAACATACCAGTTATGCAAGTAAAGAGCAGCAGTAGAGTGTAGCAAATAGCACAGTAGCCTTGGCTTAACAGCCGGCTAGTAGCAAGTACAATAAAGAGTAGCAATAGAGACAAGAGTGATAGCCAAGAGAAGCAGAACACAAGAGAGTAGTGAATAGAGAGAATTGAGCCAAATTCGACCTTTTTCAGTTTAATGAAAGAGTAAGAGTATTTATAGTTTGAAACAGGCTGAAGAATAAGGTAAGAAAATACTGACTTAGCATAGTTATAGAAATAACACCAAATCAGAATCAATTAGGACCCGGAATCCCTTTAATTAGGGAGTCATAGCTCAAATGGCCCCAATCAATGCTAAATAAGGAAATGGATCAGTTGTAAGATAGATTTTTACCATAACAGGGGTGGTAAAGTATAAGTTATGCAATTAAGTCCAAGTAAGCAAAGTACGTATAGACAAAATAGGGCAGAGTTCCTTTCAATTCTGAAAAATTTATTCAAAGAATCACGCATGGGATTGAAAATCACAGGGAATCAGCAATAACTAAGGAAAGTATCCCATAAGTAAGGAAGTAATTCAAAAAATCAGCAAGGAGCTATAAGGAAGCTACACAAAATCACAAACTTAGGGAAGATGTCACAGGTTCTAAGGAAATCACGCAAAATCAACATAAATAACTATGTGAACCATCAATACCGAATAAGCCAGACCTAATAAGTAACATGTGTTGACAAGATCAGACAAAACCTAAGGAAAGATTAGAGCAGGAAGCACGAAACACATAGAACATGCATTATGCCTAAACTGTTCATGAGACAAGCAAACATATCGAACAAGTAAACATATACATTGAAGAGCAAATCAGAAATTAGGGTTTCGACTAAAGGTTTTAGGATTTTATCAAAAGAATCAAACAACCAAGTAAAAACTTTAAATAAACAGGCAAACACAGGAAAATCATAAGATAATACTTAAGAAATCAGGAGTTAAACCGCCTTAAAAGAAGGGTTCCAGAACCCTAGTTTAAAAAGGCAAAAAAAGGAAATTGTTTGCAAAACATCATGTTTTAAGAAAACATAGGTGAGAATCATCGAGATAAACATAGATCTGTTGCAGATCTTAAAAGATGTAGAAGGGTTAGAGCTAGGGTTTAGAAAGAACCCATAGATTATTGGAAAACCTATAGTAATGCTCAGAGATGGTGGTAGCCGGAACACCACTAAGTCAAACCTCGCCGAAGAAGGCCGGAAACGCCTAGGCAGGAGCTTCCATGGCCATTCTGGCATGGTTGAAGCTTTCAAAGGGTCTCAGAGATGAAGTACCAGGGGAGATGTGGCTTCATAGTGGCCGGTGGTTGAAGGAGGTGAACCTGGAGGTGGCCGGTGGTTGAAGGAGGTGAACCTGGAGGTGGCCGGTGGTGAAGGATGGACCCTCGGAGAAGACAAACGGCAAGAAAGTTCTATAGAGATGAGGGAGTAGAAGAGTCGAGAAGAGAGGGAGTGTAGTCTTCGAAAATGAGGGACGGGGGAGGGGGTAGGTTAAGTTAATTATGGCAAGTAATTATCTGGGTCGTTGATCTCGTTTGATCAACGGCTCAGATTGAATGGGGATTGGGTCGGGTTAAGAAAAGGTTGGGTTGGGTCGTTAGTTGGGTCAATGGGTTGGGTAATTGAGCTAGCCAAATGTGGCTAAATGTTAAATAGGAAGAGGCTAGTTGTGAAATACACAATTTAATAGGATAATTAATTAATTAAAATAGCTAATAATTAGACAAAAATGAAATTAAGTTAAAATAAGTATAATTACAGTAATTAGACAATATTCAAATATAAAAGACATGAGTTCGGATTTTTAAAGGTATAAAATGACTAATTAGGTTATAACTGCAAAATAATTGTAATTGTCATTAAATAGTACTCAATTAGTCAATTTATGAAATAATTGAATTTTAATAAATAAAAAGTGACAAATAAATCACATATTAAATAGAAAAATATTTTGAGATTATTTGGGGCACAATTTATGAGTTATTTAAATATAAAATATTAAATAAATAGGGAAATAATTAGATAAAAATTAGAAAAATTAGAAAAATATTTCATTATTGCAAAGAGTGATTTTGGAAGCTTATATACAGATTTGAAAATATTTTTGAGGAAAATTGGGTATCAACACCCAGTTGGTTGAGATACAGAGCCTAGTATGGCCGAGCGCCTATGAGCGAGCCTACTACGGAAGATTAGTTATATATATATATATATATACCGAGCCTACTGTGGCCGAGCGCCTATGAGCGAGCCCAGTCGAGATACAGAGCCTAGTATGGTCGAGCGCCTATGAGCGAGCCTACTACGGCAGAGCAGTTATATATATATACCGAGCCTTATAGGGCTGGACGACTATTTTACTCACTATATTGAGAGAGTTGAGTCAGTATCAACAGATGAGAATACCTTTAGATTATCTTTGACCCCCAGCTACTTGCAATTATTATATTATCAGTTCAGTTTCAGCTTACAATATATTGGCTTACATACTCGGTACATTATTTCATACTGACGTCCCTTTCTGGGGGCGCTGCATTTCATGCGTGCAGGTTCAGACAGACAAACGGGTAGACCTCCTCAGTAGGTGTTTCCCGAGTTCAGCTTTATCGGTAAGCTCTCCTTCTTTCGGAGTTTTCGGGTCTAGCAGTATGGTGTATATCTTGTGTATATATGTAGATAGGTTATGGGCAGGTCGGGGCCCTATTCCGATCACAGTTTATCTATCAGTAGAGGCTTGTAGGCATATCCTGTCGGTTAGTACAGTATGTTGGGCTTGTAGGCCCTGTACGTATATTTTGTTGGCTTGTCAGTTGTAGTAATTATGACGGCCTTGTCGGACCAGCTTTATGTTGACATTAGTCAGCGTTAGTCTCCATTTAGTTTTGTATTTTTCACCGCACATTATCCAAGGATAGGTAGGCATTAGGTGCCAGTCTCTCCCCCAGGCTCGGGGCGTGACACGGATGTTGATTTGGAGGTCCATAGGTCATTTTGGCATTAATTGGGGAAAGTTGGAAGATTGTGGAAGGTTTGACTAGGAGTGGGCTTTTTGATATCGGTCGAATTTCAATTCCGGAAGTTGGAGTAGGTGCGTAATGTCAATTATGACTTGTGTGCAAAATTTGAAGTCAATCAGACTTGATTTGATAGGTTTCGGCATCGGATGTGCAAGTTAAAAGTTCTAAGGTTCGTTAGGCTTGAATCGATGCACAATTCGTGGTTTTAGCGTTGTTTGATGTGATTTGAAGGCTCGACTAAATTCGTATGATGTTTTAGGACTTGTTGGTATTTTCGTACGGGTTACCGGACCCCCCAGTGATTTGGATTGCATCCGAAACAAATTTTGGACTTGTGCAATTGCTGAAGTCCCAGGCATGTTGTTGTCATCGTACCTGCGGAGGGTTTGACCGTAGGTACGGAATCGTGGGAGGAGGTTGATGCGTAGAAGCAGAAATAGGCAGCCCAGGCAGAACTCGTAGGTGTGGAAAAGCTCTGCAGAAGCGGATTCACTTCTGCGGTGCGGAAATGCACAGGAGCGAGTGTGGTCGCAGATGCGACATGTTTTGTCGCAGGCGCGCACGCGCAGGTGCGGCCCTTTGCTCGTATAAGCGGACTAAGTGGATTTAAGTGAAGTCTGCACCTGCAATGGAAATTTTGCACATGCAGAGTCGCAAAAGTCGTTGTGGCTTCACATATGCGAAATCACTGTGCAGAAAAGGCCTAAGTTCGAGGGTTTGATTTCATTATCCATTTTTGGACGTAGAGAGGTCGGATTGAGATGAAAGTTTGAGAGATTTTCAGAAGAAGCATTTGGGTAAGGATTCTTGACTCGTTATTGATTAATTCCCACGAATCTATTTTTGTTTTCATCATTTAATTAGTGTTTTTAGTTGGAAAGTTGGAAACTTTTTGGAAAAACTTCTTAGGCTAAAATTTGGGGATTTGAAAGGCGATTTGAGTAATTCATGTATGTTTGGACTCGATATCAAATGGGTATTTGGATTTTACTATTTTGGTCAGGTTCCGAGACGTGGGCCTGGGTCGACTTTTTTGAGTGATTTTTCAATTCTTGCTAAAGTCGTAGTTTCATTATTTAAATTAGTTTCCTATAGTTATATTTATAGTATGAAATTATTTTGGCTAGATTCGAGCCGACCGGAGTTGGAAAGTCAAAGGAAAGTCCTTCTTATTGATTAAGTGAGCGAAGTTTGAGGTATGTGACTTGTCTAACCTTGTGTGGGGAAAATCCTCCTTAGGATTTGGTATTGTTGTGAAAAATTGTGATATGTGAGGGTCGTGTACACGAGGTGACGAGTGTTTACACGGGCTAAATGTTGAAATTCCGGTTTTATCTAAGTAGTTTCCTTTTTATGCCTTTACCGAGTTACTTTAGCATGTATAGTCATCATGTTTAGCCTAATTTCAGTTGTCTACTTGTCTTATCTCTTATTTGCAACTTGTACTACATGCTTAGTTGAATTACCTGCTTTCTTGATTCCATATTCCTTATTTAACTGTGGGATTCTTTACTTGAAATTGCTATCCTTGAAATATCATGTTTCAGTTGTTATGTTTTGGTTTCCGTGATTCTTATTTAGATGATTGTTTGGTTGTTGCAAGAGGTTTCCAGCATTCGGTTGTTATTGTTGCACGAGGTTTCCAGCGTGTGATTGTTATTGTTTGCACGAGGTTTCTACCGTGCCGTTGTAATTATTGATACGCATGTGGTGGTATAAGGTCAAAGTGTTAAAATGCATGCGGTGAGATAAGGTGGGCTTGATTCACATGGCTAGTTGGGGAACTACTAGAAATCATGCGGTGTGATAAAGTTGGCTAAAACGCGGGATGCTATTTCGGGAAAATAATTTTCAAAACAAAATATAAAGGTTCTCGCGGTGATATAAGGAAAGATTGTGAGTTATTTACTTTTAGGACTACGAGATGGTACCTCGGGAGTGCCCTGTTGATTTCCTCTATTTGCTGTATTGGTTGGTGTTGTCTTTCCCTAATTTATAAGTTTTTTCTTTCCTTTCAGTTGTATTTGTCTTTCTTTGATTCTGTGTTACTACCTTCCGTAAATTCTCATTGTTTCACTTCTCTGTCATTCATTATATTATTATATCTTCTGCTTTGTTCCTTATTATTTCCAGTAGAGACCTGACCTGACCTCATTACTACTCAATCGAGGTTAGGCTTGGCACTCACTGGGTACGTTGTGGTGTACTCGGACTACGCTTCTACACATCTTTTAGTGCAGATCGAGGTATTGCTTATCAGACCAGGTACCGGTGAGTTGGTCCGTACATAGAGACTTCAAGGTACATCTCCCAGCGTTCGCAGACCTCGGAGTCCCCTCTCTGTCTTTATTATGTTGTTTCCTTATCCTCATTAGACTCTGATGTATAGGGATATTTAGTATTTCTCTTTAGAGCTTGTGACTTATATCTACCAGTTTTGGGAGTTGTTTATACTTGAGTTGTAGTTCTTATTCTTATTTATCACAGATGTTGACGTTTGAGTTTTAGCTTAATATTTCAGTTATTCTGCATACTTGTTAGGCTTACCTAGTCTCAAATACTAGGTACCGTAACGATAGTGTCACGACCCAAATTTTCCTCCGTTGGGTATCGTGATGGCACCTAGTCTTAGGGACTAAGTAAGCCTAACAGTTACTGAATAACAACATTAATAAAAGGGAAGCTAACAGTCTTGATATAGAATCTTGACAGAATTTATAATTTTTCCCAAAATCGGTAATACAAGTCATAATCTCTAAGAATCTTCTACAACTTCTAAATACAATTGTTTGGAAATAAATACAACAGTGTATGAATACTACTTGTAAGAAGGTGACTCTGAAGCCTGCGAACGCAGCAACAGGTTACCTTGAGTCTCCCCGTCAATGGCCTATGCAGCTACTAACAATCAATACCTGGATCTGTGCAACAAAAATGCACAGAAGCGTAGTATGAGTACACCACAACGGTGCCCAGTAAGTATCAAGACTAACCTCGGTGGAGTAGTGACGAGGACTAGTCAAAACACCACTGGTCTACAAAATAAACTAGCATGAATGTAGAAACATAACCGAACACTACATCTATCTAAGACTTCACAGAATAATTTACAACAATGATAATATTATGCGGAAGGAAATTACAGAAATTAACCAACGGAACAACATGGAAACACACAGAAAGGTGGGCAGCAAAACAAGCCAAACCAAAAGAAAACACAACACAATAGTGATCACCAAAAACTTAACTCTGCGTCTATTTGTTCAAATCAGACCTCAGCCATTAAAATCAATAAACGTGTAGAAATCCTTAAATAGCAGTTCATATTGAAAACTTTGAAGATATAATCATTTCGGTATAAAAGATCTCCTTTGAAAACATACTTTCTCTAAATGTATATATATGTATCTTTAATAAAGAGAAATTCTTAGAACTGCTTCTTTCGAAATAGGTAATTTCCAAATATACATTCCCAAAAAATAACTTCCAAATATCATTTTTCGCAAGACAAATGTTTTTCGGATACACCTTTGAAATAAAAGTCCTTCAGATATAATCATTTCGAAACCATTACTTTTTCAATAAAATCTCGTAGTCACAATCTCCTCAAGATAAAGGCTTGTCAATGAAAGCAGTAAAAGATCAGCATGAATATCCAAATTAAACAACGAAATATTAACTCTTAAACAAGTACAGTAAATATCAAACAGGAACAACAGAAATAATAATGCAAGGGCAAGTGCACGACAAACTAAATAAATAGAAACAACATGGCATGTCCCCTAGTGCTAAAATATCATAAACATGGCACGGAATGTCCATCGTGCTAAAATAACATAAATGTGGCACGGAATGTCCCCTTGTGCTAAAATAACATAAACATGGCACGGAATATCCCCTCGTGCTAAAAATAACATAAACATGGCACGAAATGTCCCCTTGTGCTAAAATATCATAAACACGATACGGAATGTCCCCTCGTTCTAAAATAACATAAACATGGCACAGAATGTCCCCTCGTGATAAAATAACATAAACATGTCACAGAATGTCCCCTCGTGCTAAAATAACATAAACATGGCACAGAATGTCCCCTCGTGCTAAAATATCATAAACATGGCACAGAATGTCCCCTCGTGCTAAAATAACATAAACAATAGTTTGACAAGAAAAATCAACAATAAGAACCATGAAACAACATCATACCGGCAAGGGAAACAACTATAACCAATCTCTCCTAAACAATTAACTTTACGGAATAAAACTCAGCTTAACAAAGGCCCAGTAATAGGCAACATCAAGGAAACATCAACAACATAAATGTTTATCAACTAGACCCAAGTAACACATAAGGGAAAAATCATATAAATCACAGGGTAAGACTCACGGCATGCTTGACACCAATGAACGGATGTTCTAACTACGGCTAAACAACTATAAAGCTAGATAACACTAATATAGTCAATTTGGAAATTTTAGGAAGCAAATATAGCATGAAGATAAGAGCGGTAAAATATTCAGTTAAGTCAATTAAGTTCAAATAACCAACGAAGGAATCCAAAAGCAAGTAATTCTTATAAAAATCGAGCCAAAAGTCGACCCCCGGGACCGCACCTCGAAACCCGACAAATTTACAAAAATCCTATTACCCATTCCGATACGAGTTCAATCATACTAAATTTATCAAATTCCGATACCATTTGGTCCTTCAAATCATAATATTTCATTTTAGAAATTTTCTTTCAAAACCCACATTCTTCCACAACTAATAACACAAATTAAATGATAAAAACAAGAACTAATTCATGAAATATAATTAATTCTAGTGGAAGAACACTTACCCGTTCGATTTGTGTGAAACCCCCCCAAAGAATCGCCAAAAACTGAGCTTTAGAAGTAAAAATATATTTAAAATGGCTTAACCCTCGTTATATAACTTCTGCCCAGGTATATACTCATTGCGATAGCGGAAAATGCTTCGCGATTGCGGAATACACAAATTTCCAGCCTAAAATTTGCTCTTCGCGATCGCGAAAAACAAATGCCCAGCTCTTCCGGACATCCTCTAGTATAATGGACATAACTTTTTGTACAAAACTCCAAATTGCAAATGGTTTGAATTTTTGAAAACTAGACCAAGGAATACAACTTTCATTATTTGCTAATCTCCCAATTCCTTATAGATATTGATATATAAGTTGCTAAAGTTAGTCCTATGCAACACAATGCGATTTCCAAATACTACCCGGACATGCTATAGTGTATTGACCATAACTCTTTGTACACAACTCTAAATGACAAATGGTTTAATTTTCTGAAAACTAGACTCAAAGGGATACAACTTTTGTTTTTGGATCATCTCCAAATTCTTTATATATTTCAACATACAAGCTTTCAAAGTCGAGTCAGTGCAGCAGAACATTTCCTCTACGCGATCGTGAAAGGCCTTCCGCGATCGCGATTCATTGGCCCATTTCTCTCATTTTACTCATCGCGATCGCGACCAATTCCCCGCGATCGCGTAGCACACTGCTGTAGCCAAAAACCAGCAGCTATAAATGGCCTATAAATGGTCTGAAACCACCCCGAAACTCACCCCGAGCCCTTCGAGACCCCGTCCGAGCGTGCCAACAAGTCTCAAAACATATCACGGACTTAGTCGAGGCCTCAAATCACATCAAACAACACTAGAACAAGAATCACACTCCTATTCAAGCTTTATGAACTTTAGAACTTTAAACTTCTATATTCGATGCCGAAACCTATCAAATCACGTCTGATTGACCTCAAATTTTGCACACAAGTCACATTCAATATTATGGACCTGCTCCAACTTCCGGAATCGTATTCCGACCCTGATATCAAAATTTCCACTTCCGGTCGGATTCCTCAAAAACCTTCAAATTTCTATCTTTAGCCAAATGACTTCAAAATAACCTACGGACATCCGAATTCACTTCCGATCGCGCTCCCAACTCCAGAATTACCATACGGAGATATTCCCAGGCTCGGAATCCCAAATGGACATCTATATCACTGAAATGCCTTTCAACCCTAAAATGCTATCTTCCATAATATACGCTGAAACTCCCGGGTTATCAAAATCTCGATCCGAACATACACCCAAGTCCGAAATCATCATACGAACCTACTGGAACCTTCAAATCCTGATTCGGAGGTCGTTTACCCAAAATTCCAATCTTCGTTGATTCTTCCAACTTAAGGCTTCCGAAATGAGAATTTTCTTTCCAATTCGACTCCGGATTATCCGATAACTCAATCTAACCACCCACGCAGGTCGATATATACAATGTGAAGTTGTTCATGAACTTACGCCATCGAACAGAGCTAAAATCCTCAAAACGATCGGTCGAGTCGTTACAGACAGCCTGCGAAGGGATTGGGATCGGGACATCTTGACATAAGAAAAACTTCAGTGCAATGACAAAGGGGTTAATAATTGCTTTTGATCACAAATTCATATCCTAAGTATAATATTTGCATATCTTTTTTGGATTTTCTTATATTAACTTCTGTCTTCGCCACTACTTTTATTGTAACATTTTATTGTCACTTTTGTATATAATCATATATATTGGGTAGAGGGAGTTTATGTGCAGGCACCCGTTTGAGTCGTGCTATTTGTTATTGTTAAATTACATATTAGATACATTTAAAGAACATTTTACATCTTAGTATTATGGGTAGAGTTATTAGTTACGTGTGCTGGTAAAAGCCAGAAAGTTACAAATACTTAATAAGATAGTCGAGATATGCACTAGCTGACCCAATAATATCTCATGATAAAAGGAAAAGAAAAGGCATTTGCATAACTGCATCTTAATATTTGATTTTAGATGTTGCAAAACACGTCAAAGTCTTCAACTGAGTTAGTACTGCACATCCTTGATAAAGAAAAGCAATGAGCATATAAAACTTTATTGTGATCGGTGAAATCACCGTGCAATATTCCAAATTAGGCAATGTCTTCCTATGTTGCTCGGTCTTTCAAAAATATCGCCAGATGCATGCATGTTGAATTTACCAAAAATAGTGTACATTTGAAGGATCCGATATAGATACGGCACCATTTTGGAGAGTCCGTCATCATAGAAATTTCAACCCTATCTGTAGGCGGGTTGTACTATTATTGAGCTTGTTAAAAATTGAGGCCCATAAATATTCTATTTTGGAATTTTTACATTCCTATACCACATAAGAAACCTTATTACCCTCAATGTTTAAGGTTTGACTTAATTACACTTAGTATACCAAATTACCAATTATATGCCATAATTAATTTAGGGGTATAATTAATGGACAGTTTTTTACTCCTTAATTAAAGGTGTCCATATATCTCACGTTTCTCTCTCTCCCCCTAATACCTAAGACCAGCGCCGTTTTCCCCCTCCCCTTTCTTCCTCTTCTCACCAGCGTCGTCCCCCCCCCC
>ML287011.1:32503-52052 GCA_005239495.1 Nicotiana undulata | reverse complement strand
CCACAGGGAATAGGTGTGAAAATATCACTATGTTAGTGTGGTTCTTAACTCTAATCGAAGTTTATTCTGTTAGTGAACAGAAAGAGTGGTGATTAATAGTTTGCTATGTTAGAGAAAACGTAGTCGCAAAGGAGGCTAATTTAGATTATAATTAGTATGGGTAGAATAACCAAGGTTGTGTCCCCTTTTATGGAGTGTAATGCAAGTAGGTATTAATATGATATATTTCTAATGGGAAGTTCTTGATATGCAAATGATTCTAAAGATAACTATCCTAGATTTTCCAATACTACGATAGTATTTTCTCTTTATAATTTTTCCAAATGTAAAAGAGTTGCAATAGATCAGAATCACGTTTTGCCAAATAAAACCAACTTATTCCTAAGTGATTCTATTAAACGAAGTTTAACACCTCGAGTCTTTGGTGTTTACTCTTACCACTTCTAACCCGCTTTTCCAAGCTAAGCTAAAGTTACGGCGTAAGTTAATGTTTGCAACCATTAACAAGAAATGTAAGACGAAGAGTAAACACATATCAACTACCCATTATACATATATTCAATGGCAAATACCCAAATACATAACACCCATTTAGGGTTCACAACCTCAGTGTTTAAACTTAGCTACTCATCATAAATAACCAAAAGAAACAAGTATTTAATAGTGTCATGAATGCTTACAAACCAACCACTTGCTTGCTCTAATGCTTCCAAAAGTGAAGAATATTTAATGAGAGAATGTTTTTAAAAGTTAGACAAGAATCACTCACAACACCCCAGTAAATCCTTTTATAGTGGGAAGAAAATTCGGGTGAAAAACAGACAAAAACACCCCTGACGCGCGATATGCGATCGCATTCCTGTCGCATAACAGGAATGCGGTTTGCATCTTGGCTTCTTCCATCGCATCTCAAAACCCTAGGTCCCAGAGCTGTGTCGCATTTGGGAATATGCGATCCGCATTAAAGGTATGCGATCGCATTCATGCGTCGCATTTGCAGTGTGGCTTCAGGCATCAGATGAGCATGCAATTCAAATGCAGTTCGCATGTGGGATATGCGGTCGCATATGTGGCCGCATTTCACTTCTTAATTTTGACTCAACTCTCTGTTGCGGTATGCGACCCCCAGGTGTGAAATGCGATTCGCATGTTGAAGATGCGATCGCATTTGACCATTTTCCTTCTCTTTTCCCTTCTTTTAACTTCCTTTTGCATGGTCTTGAGTGTTCACCTTGTGTACTGCAAAATACCAAAATTCTACGATTAATAAGAGTAAATGCTCTTGAAACGAGCCTTGATCTAAGCAATATGGTATAAAATGTGCCGAAATTCTTCGGCACATCAGGCTTCGACATAGCAAAACTTCAAAATCGGACTCCCATAATTTTGGCCTCATACAAATACTATCTGAATTTCAATACATTCTTGGATTGAAACTCTATTTACATCTCATACTATGCTGGAATGATGATTTGGCAATCATTATTATCACATCTATATATTTTATATCTAAGTTATTCTTATATTAATTTTGTAATTCTCACAGAGCAAAATTAATATATAATAACTCATGAATAAAATATTAGAGTAAAAGTAATTTTTAGTAAGATTATTATTTCAAGTATGTAATCTTGCTTTCCTGAGTTTTAATTCTCATGGAGGAATTGTTGAAGGCAAGATTATTGATTTTCTAGCAAAAATATTCTCACGAAGTTTTTACTACGCTTGAACACAATTTAGGCAAGATATTTCAGTTTAACCGTCACTAGTTGTTGATACCCAGTTTTTCCTCAAAATATTTTATATTTTTTCATATATACCTTCAAAATCAGTTTTTACAACAATTAGTATTTTTGTATAATTTTCCAATATATTTATTAATTTATTCTAATTTATCCAGTATTTTATCTCCAATAATTAATTATAAATTGCATTACAAATTATTTCCAAATATCTCTTGACTTAATATATTATTTTTTGGTCCTATTAAGACCTAATTATTTCACAAATTGGCCAAACTGGCCTTGTTTGGCTATAAATTCAATAACTTTGCAATTATAGCCTAATTATATATTTCGTGTTATTTTTACTCAATAATTAGTCATTTTTATTTTAAATATTAATTAACCATCTTAATTTATTCTATTTAGCATTAATTTCATTTTTATATAATTATTAGCCATTTTTATTAATTATTTAGCTATTTTTATTGGTATTTAACATTTAGCCACTTTAATTTCGATTTTAATCCAATTAAAACCAGACCCTTTAGCCCAATTAATACCCACCCTAGTCTTTAAATCTCACCCGGCCCAACCCCTCTTTAATCTGGGTCGTTTATTAATTCAAATCTATGGTCCAGATCTGTCCTTACCATAATAACACCTAAAGACTACCCCCTCCGTTCATTTCCCCCCCTTCACTCGTAACTCAACCGGCTATCTCTCTCTATGAGCCTCTCTCTAGAACCTTCCCCCCTTTTTGAGTTCTGCCTCTCCTTCTTCGGCCACCTCTCTTGCCGAAAACTATGGAGTTTCACCTCTCCTCGACCTTATGGCTCCACCTTTTATGCTTGTGTCACCGGTGGAGGCTCTTAGGTGACCCTGAGTCAATACAGTCCCATCTCCGGTCTCATGCCACGTTCTCCGGCCTTCTATGGCCGTTCGAGTAAGACCCTTGCATTTTTTGGCCAAACGCCGGTAATATATAAGTCTCTCTTCTCATTTTGGTTTTTTTTTGGAAACCCTAGTTCTAAGATCTTCCAATCTTCCTAGATTTGTGACAGATCTATGTTTATTCGGAGGTTTTCACCTAATTTCTCTTAAAACCCCTATGCTTTTAAAACAATTCTGCATTTTTGAGAACTAGGGTTTCTTGACCCCTTTTAAAACATTTTATCTTCTGATTTTAGTACTAATCATGATTTCCAGTATGTTCTTAAACGTTCTCCTTAAATATCCTCTTTTACCCAAAGTGTTCTGATAAAACCCCAATTTTTAGGGTTTATGTTCGTATTATTTGTTATGTTTTCTTATCTGTATGTTCTTCTGGATTCTTTCTGAGTTCTAGGCTTCTTGCTTTAATTTTGTTGTTAAGGTTTCCAACCTTCTACTGTTTCTGTGATTTTCTTGCTTAGGGTTCTCTGATTTTCGTGACTATTTGTGTTTAATAAGTTTGATTATTCATAGTTTACCTAATACCCTACTGATTCTGCGCATCTTTTAGTAAGGCTGTGATATCCTCCTTTAATCTATAATTTTGTGCATGTCCCTTATAACCCCGTATTGATTTTCAAATTTTTTCCTTATTTATGAGATGCTTTCTTTAATTAGAACTGATTCCTTGTGATTTAGTCCCATCTGTGATTCTTTGACTAATTTTCAGTATTAATTTATATTTTTTTTTACCATATTATGCGCATAAACATTCTTTCAAATATTCAGTATATATTTTCTTTACTCGAAATATTATGTATTTGGCCCTTATTACATGTTACATGCTTTACAACCCCTATTATGGTAGAGTCAGTCTTCTATGTGATTCTTTCCTTATTTAATATAACTTGTACCCGTTTGAATCATGACTCCCTAATTAAACGGAGTCCGGTCCTGCGATTTATTCCAATTGGTAATGTTCTTATAATTATGTTATGTCAGTATTTGTTACCTTATTCTCTACTCGTTTTCAAAACTATAAATACTCTAGCATAGACACGAACAAACACACACAAGCATATTCATTGCTCTAAACTCTCCCTTACTTTCCTACACATTCTCTCTTGCTTCACTTATTGACTACTGGCTACTCATCGGCTGAAAGCCTAGATAGAGTAACTTATTGCTCTAATTTTCTATTGCTCTATACATTGCTGCTCTATTGACTACTATCATATTTCTCTACTTCCCTGTACACTACTGTTCTATTCTCTCACTCTTGACTGGTATGTCTTCTATTTGATTTGCAGCATCCAAAACAACATGTTTTTATTCATATTGCACTTTCTCTTATATCTTTTATTCTTCTACTTATGGTTCTGTTGTTTACCTTGCAATTAGCATGCCTTTTTGCTAGTTCATTGATGTGATTACTCTTCCCTTATTTCAGCATCTCTACTGCTTCTCCTACTTGTTTACTACAATTCTGCCTTACTCCCTAACCCTAGTACATTATCAGCATGTATTCATGACCCCCTAGATACTAAGTAATCCTAAACCACTTCCCTGAACTTAATGTGTGAACCTGTTTGGCATCCCTCAATCTAATGCTGTTAAGCTCCTAGCATGACCATTTTGTGACAGAATGTGTTGTGACTGTTTAAGTCCTATAATACTTTCTTTGATGTCTACCTGTGTGAAAATGTGCTTTCACATGTGAACTACTTGTCCCCATTTCCCCTTTCCCCTGTTTGTGTTTGCTTCCCTGAATTATGTCTGCCATTCTGGTTGTGAGATTGTCCTGCTCTCCTTCTTTCAAAATTGTTTTCAATAAGAGTTGAACTCTTCCATTGTTTTCTTTCAAGAACTGATTCTAGATGGATCATTTTCAAACTATTTTTCTCAACTCAACCCTTTCAAAACTATGTCAAACACTCTCACATACTCTTAGAAGTCTAGGTTCTGCCCCTTAATGTGTGACTGCTTAGGGACCCTTATGAGCTCCCTCTGAACTTTGACACATTAAGGCTGGCTTTTCCACAATGCACTTCTTCAAATTTGGTCATGGATCTGGGTGTGAGCACTGCCCGGGATCTCTTGAGACCCTTAGGGAACTCTGACAGACATGGATCATGTGAAATGTTGTGAACCAATGGCATCGAGGCATTTTGGAGATTCTGGGCCTATCAGTAGGATCCCTATTTAACCAAGGAGTTAGATCCTTTGACTAAAGCTATATTTAGGATGAACACGGGTTTCTGATAATAAAGGAAATAAGGATAAGTAAGAACGAGTAAATAAATAGACAATAGTATGATGCACAGAAAAGTAAAGTGTATTGTATTCGTAGTTCTCCTCTCCCTTACAAGTTATATTTTATTCCCTTATATAGAGAATTACTTTTTATAAAGCCTACCCCTTGTAATGATAGCACATTAATGACTAATTATTACATTAACGAAACATTATAATGAATAAACGTAATTGTTGCGTGAAGGTTGTGTAACGTGTGGGTCATTAATTAAACATCTCTGAATATGCCCATAGCTCTGCCTGGATTCGTTCTGATAGTGTCTTTTCCTTGTCTCAATCAAGTTGAGTTTCTCGCGGATGATTACCCCGTAGATAGATTGTGCCGGGCCTCTTTGCCCCACACCTCTTTATAGAATCACGTCCAGCTGTCATGTTTTCCTTGGTCCACGTAACTGGCTGAGTCGTCAAGAATTATCATACATGTGAAGCTGTTTTTATACAATACAAGTAGTCCCCCCACTTACCATTTATTTATCGATTAATATTTCGTAAGTGGATATGCATTTATGGCAGGAATATTTTGCCACCTCTTCATCTCGAAACATTATATATTTTTCAGAACATAGGTGTCCCTTGTCATTTCCATTTAATGCTCAAGCCACGTGTCACCTCCGGGTTGGTTTTGCAATTACTCGGCGCCCTTTAGGGCCTTTTGCGGCTACATTAATCACTAAGTGACACCTTCAATTATGACTTTCACATCATTGTTTTTTCCCATATTTGACGGTTGTCTTCAAGTATAAATACCCCTTTTCCTTTATTTACTTTCACGAAAAACTTCTAACTTGTCTTCTTTATTTGTAAAGAGCTTTCTCCTTATCTTCGTAAATATGTCTTCTTCGAACCAACCTAAAGGAGTAATAAACATTGAGGATTTGACCTCTTCTTCTGCTCCGACGAGGAGCCGGAAAGGCGGTAGATTGAGGAGTTTAGGTTCTACTCCTTCAAGAGGTTCTTCCTCTTCCCAGATTACTTACCCTCCTTCTGTTAGGTCTTTAATTTCTCCAAAAGCTAGGGCTTCTAGATCTTCGTGTAAGGGTAGAGAACATCACGAACCTTTACGCGAACCTCGAGTTGATTAAATCATTCATGTTGAGTTTACCTTCGCTAGGGATAATCAGGTCCTTACAGATCAGTCATCATCCCTTGATAGTGCTGATAGGTACCTACCCTGATCACTGATGGTTTAATTCCTCTTGTTCGTAGGGACTGTTCATTGAAGTCCTATTTTCCTATCATCATTCTAAATGGAAACAAAAGAATAATGTCTTACAAGACGGGGTAGTCTTTCGTCTATAGCTACCCTGTTACCTTAGGGTTTGAACCTCCTATTGATCCAGTTATCATCGAATTATGTCGTATTTTCAAAATTTTCTTGGGAAAAGTCTGTCCTCTTGTATGGAGGGTTGTTGCATGTCTCATATTTTTAGCTACTTTAGCCTCGATTCCTTTCACCTTTAAAATCTTATTCATCTTTATTCCCTGACCTTATTTCGTCAAGGGATTTTTATTGTGGCTGCCAGTAGTAAAAGAGTGTCGGTGACCCTTGATGATGATAAGGATAGAGGTTGGTACCTTCGGTACGTTGCTGCTCCTACTGCTGGTTTAGTAGGTGAAGAAAATCTTCCCTTCCTCGAGAAGTGGAATCGTGCACGTGAGCACATTTTAGCTCACATTCCTTTTTTTTAAGTGTTTTATTAACACCATAGTTATTTCTTCTTTTTTCAGCAATCATGGGTATTTTCGAGAATGTCTCCGCTATCCGTGGTTGGGTAGTAAAGCTGTTGTCGGTTGCTCCATTGGAGGAAAGGTCTTGGAAGTAATTCTCTAGGAAGTATGGTTGAAAAGTGAAAACTCACGGTAAGTGAAGCTTTTGTTTCCGTTTCTTTCCTTGCTCGAGTCTTTTTTTTTTGTTGCTTACCCTTTTTTCTTTTGACAGGGTTTCCTGCTCGTGGGGTGTCTGCTGCATCCATTATGAAATTGTCCCTGGCTCAGGCCCAGGAAATACTTCTGGTTCTTTTTCTTCGAAAAGGAAGGTTGGTGGGTCTAGGACCTCAGAAGAAGAACAAGAGGAGGAAGGCAATTTGGTCCATAGGGCGCGCAGAAGAAAGGTGATCTTAGACGAAGAGTCTACACCTGTGGCTGTGTCTTCCATGCCTGAAATTGGACTTTCTTCTTTCGAGGATGCTACCCCCTCGCCCGTGCATGATTCTGTTGATTATTTTTTGTGTGAAGGCTTTGGTCACGTAGGTGCTGAAGCTTTTTTGGATGTTTTTCCCCCTTCTTTTAGAGAACTCCCCTCAACTGCCCCAGATATTTCTTCTGCTCCCGTGACTATTTCTGCTCCCGTTGTTGCTTTTCCCGTGGCTTATTCGGCTTCTCATATTTCATTGCCCGTGGCTTCTTGATCTCAGCCTGTTTCTGTTCCTTTTGTTAGAGAAGCAGGGTCTTCTAGTAGAGAGATGAGGCAGGTGATGATTGAAGTTCCGGCTATGGGGAGCCTCTTCAAAAAATCTGGTCAGCCTGATGTTATGCTGAAACCCTTGATAGGAACAACAGAGAGGACCAAGCTAGATAGCCACAGTTTCCTTACATGGGTTAATGAGGTCGTGCATACCTCTTTGAAGGTAAAGTGCATTCCCTTGCATTTCATTATTGTATATGTAATTATCGTATCCAATTGATTTTCTTTTTGTAGATCAATCTTGTAGGCACGGAGCTTATGAAAAGGTTTTCTAACCTAGAGTAGGAAATAAAAGAGAGGCGTGTTGAAGCAGATAACTGGAAGGGGCAATATGAAAGCTTAAGTCTCGACATGGAGGTCTTAGAAGAAGAAAAATGTACCTTTGAGCAGCAGATGAGAGTCATGGCGGTAGAGTTGGCAGTGGAGAGGCTTCTTCTAATCAAGCGGGCAAAGACAAGAGCATCCTTGTGTCTTTATTTGCTGAGCAGTTGTCTCGTGCCTCAGAAGAAGTTAGGAGCTTAAAAGCCTTAATGGAGCAAAAGGAGGAGTACTCAGGCGAGGAGGATCTTCGCAATGCCTTAGATAAAATTCAATTCTTGGAGAGATCTATTCCACCTTTAAGGGCCGCCAAAGACGCTGTTGAGGTTGTGAGGGACATGCCAAGAGATGAGGTTATGATATGGGAGAAGGATTATGAAGATCTTGAAGACGCGACATCTGTCGATGCTAGTTGGGCGTACATGAACTCTCGCCTTGAAACATTGACTGAAATGAGTCGAGAGGATTTTGACCTTAACGCTGAAATTGCTAAAATTGAGGAAGCCATGAAAAGGCACAACAAGGTAAGAATCTCTCTTCACCTGAAGGTGAGGATCTTGTTGTTCAAGTATCCTCGTCGCAAGCTTCTCCTGCTCCCTCCGCCAGTGAAGAAGTTAACCCCCCTCCTGATGAAGTTTGAGAAGTTGGTTCCTCCCTTTTTTACTTTTTTTTCTTTGTCCCAATTGGTGATTACCCCCAGTCCCATCGGGGGTAAGTTTGGATCTCTTAAAGTCCCCAACTGACAATTTAGGGGCACCTTAACATACAAACAATATATACGGCTAAGTATAAGTTAATACTTTGGTTCTACTTAGCCGTTTTAATATATCAATGCAAATATGACTTTTGTTTTCTATTGAGTTTCTGTTTCACTCTTTAAGTCTTTTGCATACTTTATTATTCGAGGTGTTAGTTTTACCTCTGAGTTTTGCATATAGAATGATTTAGATTACTCGCAGCTTTTCATAATAGGGACGATTTTGTGAAAGAGTGCCCTTTTCTTTTTGATCGACACTTAATGAAGAAGACGTCTCAACTTCATAATGGTGTAATAATGCAATAGAGATATATGAATTTTTCACATGTTTAAGAATGTTTCTGAAGAATGATTTTGTTTTAACTTTCATAACATTTTATATGTGTTTAATTATCGTCTAAAACTCATGTTGCAACTGTTTCTTTTAACAGGTTTGATATATACTTGTATTTTGTAACTATATTTCTTATGTAACAAGTTTTTCGAGTTAATACAAGAGATTAACTGTTTTTCGTTCGTAAAAGTGTTTATAAAGGTTAGGATTTTTACCCGTAACTGTTTTTGTTGATAACAGTTTTCAATAATCACGAGGGAAATGCTTTTACATCTGTAACTGTTTTATTTGATAATAGTTTTTTGAACAAGTAAAAGGATTTTGATCTTTCATCCGTAACTATTTATTTGATAACAATTTTCTATGTGAGTATAAAGATTTCGTAACTGTTTTTAGTTACAACAGTTTTTTAAATAAGTACAAAGATGATGATCTTTTATCTACAATTGTTTTTGGTTACAACAACTTTCTTTTGAATAAGTACAAGGATGTGCATTTTTTCCTCGTAGCTAATGTTTTGCCTTTTAACCTGAACATGTTAGAATGTTTTTTGGATCAGGCTTTGTGTTTGAGTCTTCGACTCTTTCAATTTCGGCTCCTTCGATTTTGCTCATATCACTTGACTTGTTGGGTAGATGTATCTTCAGGCTCGAGCTTTGACTTTTTGTAGTCTTCTTTGCTTCATCTTTGCCTTCCATACTGTATAGTCCCCCAAGTGTTTGAGCTTTGAATAATGAAATCTCGAGCACTTGACTATGCCTTGCTTTTTGTCCTTTTCCTGAAAAGGAATAATATACGGAACTCGAAGGTATATAGTTTTTAGATGATGACTGTTTAACCCTTTAAGACGTCCATCAGAAAGTGTAACCCTATACCATGAATTCAGTTACTTTATCGCGTCTTTGCAGGTCTAATATCATCATCTAGTGATGGGCTAGCTTTATGACTATCTTATAAAAAGGTTAGTAAATTTTTAAATGTTCAAAAATAAAATCGAACGTGTGATACCTGATCGGGGGTATTTCTTTTTCCTTAGAAGTAGTACTTCTTCAAATGGATGGCATTCTAGCTTGTTTGTAGGATCCTTCCGTCGATAGCTTCTAGCTCGTAGGCGCCCTTTCCAGCTATGCCTCGGACTTTGTAGGGTCCTTCCCAGTTTGGACTTAATTTTCCCGTACCAGCTTCTTTAGTTAATTGAAAGAATTTTTTTTAGGATGAAGTCCCAAATCTTGAAGTATCTGAGGTGTGCTTTACGGTTGTAATAACGCACTATGAGTATTAGTGCGACTTCTCTTCTTTGTTCGAGTAAGTCCAGATTAGTCCTCAATTCATCATTGTTTGCATCCTCCGTGGCTGTTGTAAACCTTATGCCTGGTTCGCCGATCTCCACGGGTATTAAGGCTTCTGAACCATAAGCTAGTGCGAACAAAGTCTCTCCCGTGGCTATTTTTGAAGTTGTTCTGTATGCCCATAGTACCGCTGGTAACTCATCATGCCAATTTCCCTTGGCTTTTTCTAGTCGTTTCTTTAGATTGTTGACAATGGCTTTATTTGTTGACTCTGCTTGACCATTAGCCATAGAGTGATACGGCGTTGAAGTAATCCGTCTGATTTGCCAACTTTTGAAGAATTATGTGACTTGCGAGCCTATGAATTATGGGCCATTATAACACACGATCTCCTTTGGTATTCCAAAGCGGGATATTATGTTTTGCTATAAGAAGCTTTTGACTTCCTTTTCTCACACCTGTTTGAAAGCTTCCGCCTCTACCCATTTCGTAAAATAGTCGGTTAGCACGAGTGAGAATCGTACCTTTCCTCTAGCTGCGGGAAGGGGTCCCACTATGTCCATGCCCCACTTCATGAATGGCCATGGTAATATTAAGGCTTCTAAACCATAAGCAAGTGCGAACAAAGTCTCTCCCGTGGCTATTTTTGAAGTTGTTCTGTATGCCCATAGTACCGCTGGTAACTCATCATGCCAATTTCCCTTGGCTTTTTCTAGTCGTTTCTTTAGATTGTTGACAATGGCTTTATTTGTTGACTCTGCTTGACCATTAGCCATAGAGTGATACGGCGTTGAAGTAATCCGTCTGATTTGCCAACTTTTGAAGAATTATGTGACTTGCGAGCCTATGAATTATGGGCCATTATAACACACGATCTCCTTTGGTATTCCAAAGCGGGATATTATGTTTTGCTATAAGAAGCTTTTGACTTCCTTTTCTCGCACCTGTTTGAAAGTTTCCGCCTCTACCCATTTCGTAAAATAGTCGGTTAGCACGAGTGAGAATCGTACCTTTCCTTTAGCTGCGGGAAGGGGTCCCACTATGTCCATGCCCCACTTCATGAATGGCCATGGTAATATTAAGGCTTCTGAACCATAAGCAAGTGCAAACAAAGTCTCTCCCGTGGCTATTTTTGAAGTTGTTCTGTATGCCCATAGTACCGCTGGTAACTCATCATGGCAATTTCCCTTGGCTTTTTCTAGTCGTTTCTTTAGATTGTTGACAATGGATTTATTTGTTGACTCTGCTTGACCATTAGCCATGGGGTGATACGGCGTTGAAGTAATCCGTCTGATTTGCCAACTTTCGAAGAATTATGTGACTTGCGAGCCTATGAATTATGGGCCATTATAACACACGATCTCCTTTGGTATTCCAAAGCGGGATATTATGTTTTGCCATAAGAAGCTTTTGACTTCCTTTTCTCGCACCTGTTTGAAAGTTTCCGCCTCTACCCATTTCGTAAAATAGTCGGTTAGCACGAGTGAGAATCGTACCTTTCCTTTAGCTGCGGGAAGGGGTCCCACTATGTCCATGCCCCACTTCATGAATGGCCATGGTAATATTATTGGGTGTAATAACTCTGCTGGTCGATGCATCTTATTGGCGAACCTTTGGCACTTGTCGCATTTGGATACGATGTTCTTAGCCTCTTCTTCCATCTTAAGCCAATAGTACCCAGCTCTGATCAAGTTTTTGACCAAGGATATTGCCCCTGCGTGATTTCCACAGTGTCCTTCGTGGACTTTTCTCATCACGAACTCCATTTGATTAGGTCCAAGGCATTTTGCTAGGGGACCTCCGAACATCTTGCGATATAAAGAATTGCGAACGATGCAGTACCGTTCAGCTTTGCGGCGAAGTGCTTGAGCTGCTTTTTTGCCTTCAGGTACGGTGCCATTCTGCAAAAAATTTATAATTTCATTTCTCCAATCCGAGGTTAAATTATTGAAAGTTACCTCATTTTTGTTATGGTCTATTGCTGAATGAAATAAATGGATGACAATTGCATTGTCTTTGTTTGTAACTTCCATGACTGCTGCGAGTTTAGCCAATGCGTTTGCTTCCGTATTTTCCTCTCTAGGTAATTGTATAACCTTCCACGTTTTGAATTTCTCACGAGCTCTCATGCCTTTTCTAGATATTGTTGCATCCAAGTATCTCGAGCGGTGTAAGTCCCCTACATATGATTTACTACCCGTTGGGTGTCGCTCTTGATTAGGATTTGCTCGATTGAGAGTTCTCATGCTAGTTCTAGCCCTGCAATGACAGCTTCATATTCTGCTTCACTGTTAGTTATATGATAACATTTGATATCTTGTCGTGTCTTTTCACCCGTGGGTGATATTAAGACTATGCCTAAGCCAACACCTTTTAGATTGGAAGAACCATCGGTAAATAGGGTCCATAGGCCGGGATTAGTACCGTTAAAGAGTTGTAACTCTTTTTCTACTTCAGGGACAATGTTCTTACTAAAATCAGCGACAAAATTAGCTAAAATTTGAGACTTTATTGCAGTCCTAGGCTAATACATTATGTCATGATCACTTAATTCTATGGCCCACTTAGCCAATCTGCCTGATAGTTCTTTTTTGTGTAATATATTTCTCAATGGATACGAGGTCACAACTATGATTGGATGACATTGAAAGTACGATCTAAATTTTCTAGACGCCATGATTAGAGCTAAGGCTAACTTTTCTGGATGTGGGTATCTAGTTTTAGCATCTAGTAATGTCTTGCTTACATAATAAATAAGAGATTTTTTACCTTTATCTTCCCTTACCAATACTGCACTTACAACAATTTCTGCGACGGCAAGGTAGATGTACATCCTCTCCCCCTCATTTGGCTTTGATAGCAACGAGGGTTTTGATAGATAAGCTTTTAGGTCCTTCGAGCCTGTTGACATTCTTTAGTCAACTCAAACCGATTCTGTATTTTAAGAACTAAAAAGAATTTAAAACATTTCTCGGAAGATTTGGAAATAAATATTCCTAAGGCTGCAATTCTTCCCGTTAGTCTTTCAACTTCTTTTATGTTTGTAAGTGTATCAGGTCTTTCTTCTATAGCTTTCATTTGAGCAGGATTTACTTCTATTCCTCTATTTGATACAAGGAAACCCAAAAATTTACCTGAACCTACGCCAAAAGCACATTTTTCTGGATTCAACTTCATATTATACCTGCGTAAAATTTAAAAGGTAATAGACAAGTGTTGGAAATGATCTTCCGCATGTGCTGATTTTACCAACATTTCATTGATGTAAACTTCAATCGTCTTTCCCAGATGTTCTTGGAACATCTTGGTCACTAGCCTTTGGTACGTGGCTCCAGCATTTACAAGTCAAAAGGCATGACTTTGTAACAGTAAGTCCCCTTGTTTGTAATAAAGGAAGTTTTTTCCTCGTCTGAGGGATTCATCCTGATCTAATTATAACTAGAATACGCATCCTAAAAACTTAATAATTCATGAACTGCGGTGGCATCAATGATTTGATCTATATGTAGTAATGGGAATGAATCTTTGGGGCATGCTTTATTTAAATCAGTGTAATCTACGCATACTCTCCATTTACCATTCTTTTTAGGCATTACCACAGTGTTAGCTAACCAATCAGGATACGTTACCTCACGTATTGAACTGATTCTTAAGAGTTTTTGTAGCTCTTTGTCAATCACTTGGTTCTTGAATGGTCCTTGCTTTCTCTTCTTCTGTTTAACAGGTACGAAGGATTGATCTTCATTTAGTTTATGAGTCATCACTTTTGGTGTAACGACCCAGCCGGTCGTTTTGTGTGTTGGGACTCCATTCCCATGAATGACTCTTTCCATAGCGACTACTCGTTCCTTATGACTTGTGTGGGCAGGTAGTTCGAGATTCGGAAGTGATTTGGCAAGTTCAGGAACACATGGTTCCTGAAGGCTAGCCTATTTGGCTAATTTTGGTTCCGAGCAGCATTTTGAGCAAACAACCTCAGAATCGAGTTAGGACAGCTCCAGCAGCTCCAGATGATGATTTCGGACTTGGGAGTGTGTTCGCCTCAGGTTTCTGATTACCCGGGAGTATTTCGGCACCTGAATTGGAATTCAGGATTTCATAAGATTTGGAATTCAGCCGGGAATTGGACCTCGTGATATCATGGTCCGAATGGAATTCCGGAACTGGCAATAGTTCCGTATAGTCATTTATGACTTGTCCGCAAAATTTGGGGTCATTCCGAGAAGTATAGACCCCTTTGGCGTATTGGTGAGCCATTGAAATTTTCTGGAAATCCTAAGTTGAAACTAAGGGGTTTTTAGGGTGATTTCAAGTTTGGATGATGTTTTGAGTGTTCTGGGAGCTCGAGCAAGTCCATCATGTGATTTGGGACTTGTTGGTATAATTTGTCGAGGGTTCGGGTGGGCCCAGGGGTCTACCGGACCCCGATCAGGGTCAAAAACCTGCAAAACACATAGCTGGTGGGAATTTACTGGTGTGACCGCACCTGCGGTCCATGAGCTGCAGGCGCGAGGTTCGCACCAGCGGCCATCCCATCGCAGGCGCGGCTCCAGCCGCAGGGGCGATACTCTTCTCGCAGGCGCGGCTCCGCAGGCGCGGCTCTGCAGGAGCGGACCAGGCTCCACAAGCGCGACCCATCCCCAGGGCCCATACCATCGCAGGCGCAACCAATTTCCCGCAGGTGCGATTCCCGCAGGAGCGGCCCTTTTTCCGCAGGTGCGAGTCCGCACTTGCGATCCAAAGGTTGCAGGTGCGAAAACTGCTGGGTAGTCCTATAAAAAGCCCAAGTCGTGAATTCTTTTCCCAAAAATCTTATTTCCTCCATTGTCGATGACCCCAAGAGCTCTAGAACGGGTATTTCGGCCTAGAAACTCAGGTGAGTGATTCCCTAAACCTCCGCATGTTAATTTCTTCAATTCTTTGGGAATTTCCTCTTCCAAATCCATAGAATTCATAAGAAATTGTTGGGGTGGAATAGAGGGTTTGAGGAAAAATGTGAATTCTGATTTTTGGGCCATTGAGGGATGATTAATTGAGTTAATCTTGATCCTTAGGCGACGTATAGCACTTTTCTTCAAGAATTATAATTTTCGGACGCCGAGGCTCGGAGTTGAATTTCCAAAGTACGTCAAGAATACGTTTTTAAGGAAATATTTGATAAATCCTCCTCGAATCTTCCTAAATTGATATAATTATGTGTTTTTGGCTAGTTGCGAGCCATCGAGGGTAATTCGGAGGATTCGTGCGTCTTGTTGATTGGTCCGTTGGCCGGACGAGCAATTGTCCAGGTGAGTCTCCTTTCCAAACTTTGTAAGGGGGAAATGTCCCCTACGCTCTTGATTGCTAATTGTGCTTGTTGAGGGGGCTACGTATGTACCACGTGACGAGAGTCCGTACGTGGCATCTATACTATATATCGGGTAGCCGTAGGACCCACGAGCATGTTCTAACTGTTCGTTTGATATTATCTGATGTTTTGTACGAGTTATTACTGATATTTGATGAAATTGAGCTATGATAGCTACGAATTAAATGTACATAATATTAAGATAAGAATTATGAACTTCATCAATTGAGTAATTGTGTTACTCCTTGTATAATTGATAAAGAGCAAAGAGTAAATGAGAAAATGAGCTGTTGAGCTGGATGAAGGTGGTTAAAATTCCTTCTCGTAATTGAATTGTTCAATCATGGTAATATTATGAGCAAAGAGGGTAATATGATGAAAATCCTAACTTTGGCTATTAAGTGAGGTGTGAGTATCCGATCCCGTTGAGTGTGGGCGAGTCGGTACCATGGTGTCTACATATACACATATATATATGCATTCATGCAGTCATATATACGCATTCATGCATTCATGGCCCCCGAATCACAGGTATGATTCGTGATCGGGGAGAACTTATATTTTCACTGCCCCTGAGTCACAGGTGTGATTCGTGATCAGGGAGGAATTACACATATATTTTTACTAGCCCCTGAGTCACAGGTTTGATTCGTGATCAGGGAGAATTATACCTCTATTTTCTTCGGCCCCCGAGTCACAGGCATGATTCGTGATCGGGGAGAGTTTTAATTTGCATCATTGGCCCCGAGTCACAGGTTTGATTCGTGATCGGGAGATTTTATATATATTTCATTGGCCCCTGAGTCGCATGAATCATTCACGAGCANTACGAGGGTGAGTTGAGAAACAATATTGAGTACTGGAAAATGAACAATTGAGAATAAAGATAAAACATTTCAGTTAATGAAAGAAAACAAGGGATACATATGATCAGTTTACAAGGAAAGGTTATGTTTAAGATCAATTACATGTTTATTGATTACATGTCCTTACTTGATGTATTTTCTCACATGAATTATTGCTCAGCATGTACCTTATTTATTTATTTATGTACTGGACCTTAGTGAGTATGTATTCTACCTCTCGTCACTACTCTTTACGAGTTTAGACGGGATACTCACTGGGTACATATTTGATTATATGTACTCATGCTGCACTTTCTTTATTTTTCTGCACTTGATTGTGCTGGTCTTGAGGCTGGTCCGTCTGGTCGTCCGCCTGCTGATAGATACTGATCGCGGTGTCACTCCATACGGTGAGCTGTCTTCTTGGCGTCATCCTGACAGCACCTCTGGAGCCTTCTAGTTTCATTTTGCTAAGTCTTTTGTTCCAGACTGCGGCCTGTATATTTTGTATATGTATTTCTGCTGTTGTTTCTATGTAGCGGCCCGTTGACACTGTGATACTAGTCCTGGCACACACTTGTTATAGTTATCAGTGTTGTATATATATTGGGCCTAGCTGTGGTTCAACTTGTTTCTACGGCCTTACCCCCATATTGTTATTGTATTCCGCATTTTTATTGTTATAGTTGTTCGTTGGCTTGCCTAACCTCGCCGTTAGGTGCCATCACGACCTGGACCGGTTTTGGGTCGTGACAGATTGGTATCAGAGAACTTAGGTTCACATAGTCTCACAAGTCACGGGCAAACTCAGTAGAGTCCTCCTGATCGGTACGGAGACATCTGTACTTATCTTCGGGAGGCTATAGAGTGTTAGGAAACTCCTTTTGTTCAGAATCTATCGTGCAGTTGGCCTTATACTCAATTTATTCTTCTATTCTCTCACAGATGGTGAGGACACGTACTTCTCATAATCCTAATCTGTGGGGAGGCTTCTACCCCTGCTGCTCGAGGTTGAGGCACCCGGGGTAGGGCTTCTGCTGGTAGGAGAGGGCGAGGGCGTCCCAGAGCTACACCAGCTGCACTAGTGGATGATCATTACATTGATGAGCATGAGGAGCTGCCTCAAGTGNGAGGCATCTGGATCCAGGCCGGTTCCGAGAGGGGATCAGCATAAGTTATTGGGTAGATGGACGCAGCTACACCCTCCGGTCTTCGGGGTGAGCAGGGAGAGGATGCCCAGCACTTTCTAGAGAGATGCAGGGACAGACTGCACAACATGGGTATATTGGAGTCTCACGGGGTTGTTTTCACTTCCTTCCAGTTTCAGGGCAAAGCTTGTCGGTGAAGGCAGTCGTATTTGCTGGGCAGGCCAGCCGGTTCTCCGCCAATCACATGGGATCAGTTCTCCCAGCTATTCCTGGATAGGTACATTCCTCCATCTGAGAGGGAAGACTTGCGGGCTCAGTTCGAGAGACTGGAGCAGGGGCACTTGTCAGTGACAGATTAGGAGGCCAGATTTTCAGAGCTATCTCGTCATGCCATCATGATACTACATACAGATGGAGAGAGAGTTCGTCAGTTTGTAGCAGGTCTGCACCCTGACATCAGGACTCCTTTAGCTAGAGAGGTGGAGATGGGCACCCCGTCTCGTTGTATAGAGGGCTATCTTGTTAGGGATAGGAGTCAGGGCCAGTCAGGGCAGCAGGAACAACATGACAAGAGAGCTAGATTCACCTGGGACTTCAGAGGTACATCAGGCAGGGTCAGGGGTCAGTTTGCTAGCGGTCAGTCCAGCCGGTCTTTCTATACAACACCTTCAGTACCTGCCAGGGTGGCTCCGGTCAGGCCACATTTCAGTGCCATGCCAGATGTCACTCCCGCCATTCAGGGTTCTCAGTCATCGGGTCAGCAGGATATGTCCCAGGTGAGGTGTTATGGGTGTGGAGACATGGGCCACGTGAGGAGAGCTTGCCCCCGTTATAAAGTCAAGGCAGTGCAGCAGAGCCATCAGCCCAGGGTCCTAGCACCAGCGGCTCGACCCCCGAGGGTTGGAAGTTAGCCATCAGGCGCCTCAGCACGTTTCTATGCCATTCCAGCCAGGGCAGATGCAGTAGCCTCAGATTCAGTGATTACAAGTACTATTTCAGTCTGTGGTAGGGAGGCTTTAGTGTTATTTGATCCGGGGTCTACATATTCTTATGTTTCAGCTTTATTTGCTCATTCTCTGGATATTGTATGTGAGTCCTTGGGATCTCCTTTGTATGTGTCCACTCCTGTGGGCGACTCTGTGGTGGTAGACCAGGTCTACCGGGCTTGTGTGGTTACTTTCTGTGATTTTGAGACCAGAGCCGACCTATTATTGCTCGATATGGTTGATTTCGAGATTATTTTGGGCATGGATTGGTTATCCCCTAATCATGCCGTCTTGGATTGTTTTGCCAAGACCGTTACATTAGCCATGCCCGAGTCGCTGAGGCTAGAGTGGAGTGGGGCTTCAGTTAGTACTTTCGGCCGAGTTATTTCTTTCATAAAGGCTCGACACATGGTTGAGAAGGGGTGTCTAGCCTATCTTGCTTATGTGCAGGACACTACCGCCGAATCTCCTACTGTTGATTCAGTACCTGTCGTCCGTGAGTTTCCGAATGTGTTTCCCTCAGATCTTCTAGGCATGCCTCCAGACCGGGATGTTGATTTCTGCATTGATCTAGCACCAGATACACAACCTATATCTATTCCTCCTTATCGTATGGCTCCTAAGGAGCTAAGGGAGTTGAAGGAGCAGCTAGAGGAGTTATTGGCCAAGGGTTTCATCAGGCCTAGTGTATCGCCTTGGGGTGCTCCTGTGCTTTTCGTGAAAAACAAAGATGGGTCCTTGCGTATGTGTATTGACTATCGCCAGTTTAACAAGGTAACTATCAAGAATAAGTATCCTCTGCCTCGCATTGATGATTTATTTGATCAGCTTCAGGGTGCGCGTGTGTTCTCCAAGATTGACTTGAGATCGGGGTATCACCAGTTGAGGATTCGGACTTCTGATGTTCCGAAGACTGCATTCCGCACCAGATATGGTCACTATGAGTTCTTGGTGATGTCTTTTGGCTTGACTAATGCCCCATCAGCTTTTATGGATTTGATGAATAGGGTATTCAGGCCTTATATTGACTCGTTCATTATAATTTTCATTGATGATATCTTAATTTATTCGCGGAGTTTGGGTGAGCATGAGCA
>ML287011.1:1278-32418 GCA_005239495.1 Nicotiana undulata | reverse complement strand
CATTTGCGGGTAGTGCTTCAGACCTTGCGAGAATAGGAGCTATATGCTAAGTTCTCCAAGTGTGAGTTATGGTTAGAGTCTGTAGCATTCTTGGGCCATATAGTATCAGGTGAGGGTATTAAGGTTGATCCACAGAAGATTGAGGCAGTTCAGGGTTGGCCTCGTCCTACTTCAGCTACGGAGATCAGGAGTTTTCTGGGTTTGGCAGGTTATTATCGTCATTTTGTCGAGGGATTTTCTTCTAGTGCCGCTCCATTGACTAGATTGACTCAGAAGAATGCCCCATTTTAGTGGTCCGACGATTGTGAGGCGAGATTTCAGAAGCTCAAATCAGCTTTGATATCGGCACCAGTTCTTTCATTACTTTCTGAGTCAAGGCCCTATACAGTATATTGCGACGCTTCACACGTCGGGTTGGGATTTGTTTTGATGCAGGATGGTAGAGTTATTGCTTATGCTTCGCGGCAGTTGAAGGTTCATGAGAAGAACTACCCTGTTCATGATTTGGAACTGGCAGCGATCGTTCATGCTTTGAAAATATGGCGGCATTACCTGTATGGTGTATCTTGTGAGGTCTATACGGACCACCGCAGTTTACAGTATTTCCTTAAGCAGAGAGATCTTAATTTGAGGTAGCGGAGGTGGCTTGAGTTGTTGAAAGACTATGACTTTACCATTTTGTATCATTCGGGCAAGGCAAACGTGGTAGCAGATGCTTTGAGCAGGCGTGCAGCCAGTATGGGGAGTTTAGCCTATATATCAGCTGAGGAAAGGCCTTTAGCCTTTGACATTCAGTCCTTGGCCAATCAGTTAGTGAGATTAGATCTTTCAAAGCCTCGTCGAGTCTTGGCACATGTGGTAGATCAGTATTCATTGCTTGGGGAGGTCAGGGCTCGGCAGCTTGATGACCCCCGTCTAGCAGAGCTCTGGGATACTGTGATTCAGGGCATGGCCAAGGATGTTACTTTAGGCGAGGATGGTGTTTTGAGACTTCAGGGCAGGCTGTGTGTTCCAGATATTCATGGTTTGAGGGAGAGAATTCTAGCAGAGGCTCACAGTTCCAAGTATTCTATCCATCCAGGAGCAACGAAAATGTATCATGATTTGAAGCAGCATTTCTGGTGGAGGTGGATGAAGAAAGATATTGTTCAGTATGTAGCTCGATGTCTTAATTGCCAGCAAGTTAAGTACGAGCATCAGCGGCCAGGAGGTTTATTTCAGCAGATGCCCATTCCTCAGTGGAAGTGGGAGCGCATTACCATGGACTTCGTGTCAGGATTGCCTCGGACTTTGCGGAAGGTTGACGGGGTTTGGGTCATAATTGATAGATTGACCAAATCGGCGCATTTCCTTCCTGTGGCCACTACTTATACTACAGAGAAGTTGGCTCAGCTCTATATTCGTGAGATCGTCAGGTTGCATGGCGTGCCACTATCTATCATTTCAGATCAAGGTCCTCAGTTCACATCACACTTCTGGAGAGCTTTGCATTGGGAGATGGGTACTCGATTAGATCTCAATTCAGCTTTTCACCCTCAGACTGACGGCCAGTAAGAACGTACAATTCAGATTCTGGAGGATATGCTCAAGGCTTGTGTGATTGATTTCGGAGGTCAGTGGGACCAGTTCTTGCCTTTGGCAGAGTTTGCATATAATAATAGTTATCAGACCAGCATCCAGATGGCTCCATTCGAGACTTTATATGGTCGGCGATGCCGTTCTCCGATTGGGTGGTTTGAGCCTGTTGAGGTNCAGGTTATGCTTAGAGTTTCGCCGATGAAGAGCGTCATGAGATTCGGGAAGAAGGGCAAGTTGAGCGCTAGGTATATAGGCCCATTTGAGGTGTTAGAGCGAGTTGGTGATGTTGCCTATAGACTTGATTTGCCTCCAGCACTATCTGGAGTTCATCCAGTTTTTCATGTTTCGATGCTTCGGAGGTATCTCGTAGACTTCTCCCATGTGATCGATTATAACACTATTAAGCTAGATGAGCAGTTGAGCTATGAGGAGGAGCCTGTGGCTATTGTTGATAGACAGGACCGCCAGTTAAGGTCCAAGATAGTTTCAGTGGTTAAGGTCAAGTGGAGGGGCCAACCAGTTGAGGAGGCGACTTGGGAGTCCGAGCAGGATATACGGGACAGATACCCATAGCTATTGAGCACATCAGGTACAATTCTAGACCAGTTCGAGGTCGAACGTTGATTTAAGAGGCGGAGAATGTAACGACCCAGCCGGTCGTTTTGTGTGTTGGGACTCCGTTCCCGTGAATGACTCTTTCCATAGTGACTTCTCGTGCCTTATGACTTGTGTGGGCAGGTAGTTCGAGATTCGGAAGTGATTTGGCCAGTTCAGGAACACATGGTTCCTGAAGGCTAGCCTATTTGGCTAATTTTGGTTCCGAGCAGCATTTCGAGAAAACGGCCTCGGAATCGAGTTCTGACAGCTCCGGCAGCTCCAGATGAAGATTTTGGACTTGGGAGTGTGTTCGCCTCGGGTTTCGGATGACCCGGGAGTATTTCTGTACCTGAATTGGAATTGAGGATTTCATAAGATTTGGAATTTAGCCGAGAATTGGACCTCATGATATCATGGTCCGAATGGAATTCCGGAACTGGCAATAGTTTCGTATAGTCATTTATGACTTGTCCGCAAAATTTGGGGTCATTCCGAGCAGTATAGACCCGTTCGGCGTATTGGTGAGCCGTTGAAATTTTCTGGAAATCCTAAGTTTGAAACTAAGGGGTTTTGGAGGGTGATTTCTAGTTTGAATGATGTTTTGAGTGTTCTGGGAGCTCGAGCAAGTCCGTCATGTGATTTGGGACTTGTTGGTATAATTTGTCGAGGGCTCAGGTGGGCCCAGGGGTCTCCCGGACCCCTATCGGGGTCAAAAACCAGCAAAACTCATAGCTGGTGGGAATTTACTGGTGTGACCGCACCTGCGGTCCATGAGCCGCAAGCGCGAGGTTCGCACCAGCGGCCATCCTATCGCAGGCGCGACTCTAGCCACAGGGGCGATCCTCTTCTCGCAGGCGCGGCTCCGCAGGCGCGACCCATCCCCAGGGCCCATACCATCGCAGGCGCGGCCAATTTCCCGCAGGTGCGAGTCCGCACCTGCGATCCAAAGTCCGCAGGTGCGAGAATTTCCCCTAGTGCCCAGGCCTTTTCCGCAGGCGCGGCCCTTTCTCCGCACGTGCGAGTCCGCACTTGCGATCCAAAGGTCGCAGGTGTGGAAACTGCTGGGCAGTCCTATAAAAAGCCCAAGTCGTGAATTCTTTTCCCAAAAATCATATTTCCTCCATTGTTGACGACCCCAAGAGCTCCAGAACGGGTATTTCGGCCAAGAAACTCAGGTAAGTGATTTCCTAACCCTCCGCATGTTAATTTCTTCAATTCCTTGGGAATTTCCTCTTCCACATCCATAGAATTCATAAGAAATTGTTGGGGAGGAATAGAGGGTTTGAGGGAAAATGTGAATTCTGATTTTTGGGCCATTGAGGGATGATTAATTGAGTTAATCTTGATCCTTAGGCGACGTATAGCGCGTTTCTTCAAGAATTATAATTTTCCGGACGCCGAGGCTCGGAGTTGAATTTCCAAAGTACGTCAAGAATACGTTTTTAAGGAAATATTTGATAAATCCTCCTCGAATCTTCCTAAATTGATATAATTATGTGCTTTTGGCTAGTTGCGAGCCATCGAGGGTGATTCGGAGGATTCGTGCGTCGTGTTGATTGGTCCGTTGGCCGGAGGAGCACTTGTCCAGGTGAGTCTCCTTTCCAAACTTTGTAAGGGGGAAATGTCCCCTAGGCTCTTGATTGCTAATTGTGCTCGTTGAGGGGGCTACGTACGTACCACGTGACGAGAGTCCGTACGTGGCATCTATACTGTATATCGGGTAGCCGTAGGACCCATGACCATATTCTAACTATTCGTTTGATATTATCTGATGTTTTGTACGAGTTATTACTGATATATGATGAAATTGAGCTATGATAGCTGCGAATTAAATGTACATAATATTCAGATAAGAATTATGAACTTCATCAATTGAGTAATTGTGTTACTCCTGATATAATTGATAAAGAGCAAAGAGTAAATGAGATAATGAGCTGTTGAGCTGGATGAAGGTGGTTAAAATTCCTTCTTATACTTGAATAATGAAATAAGTCTTGATAATGAGCTGTTGAGCTAAATGAAGGTGGTTAAAATTCCTTCTCGTACTTGAATTGTTCAATCATGGTAATATTATGAGCAAAGAGGATAATATGATGAAAATCCTAACTTTGGCTATTAAGTGAGGTGTGAGTATCCGATCCCGTTGACTGTGGGCGAGTCGGTACCACGGTGTCTACATATACACATATATATATGCATTCATGCAGTCATATATACGCATTCATGCATTCATGGCCCCCGAGTAACAGGTATTATTCGTGATCAGGGAGAATTTATATTTTCACTGCCCCTGAGTCACAGGTGTGATTCGTGATTAGGGAGGAATTTCACTTATATTTTTACTAGCCCCTGAGTCACAAGTTTGATTCGTGATCAGGGAGAATTATACTACTATTTTCTTCGGCCCCCGAGTCACATGCATGATTCGTGATCGGGGAGAGTTTTACATTGTATCATTGGCCCCGAGTCACAAGTATGATTCGTGATCGGGAGATTTTATATATATGTCATTGGCCCCTAAGTCGCATGCATGATTCGCGAGCAGGGAAAGATATTTACCTTGGAGTCGCATGGATGATTCGCGATCGTGGATATTTTATCGAGTCAGCGCACGAGTCGCAGGTATGATTCGCGAGCGTGTGGAGCTTTATGACCGAGTCAGTCCTTATGACCCACCCTTATGACTTCGGCCGATAGTCTTGCCTGTGTCAGTTATATATAGATATACACATTTGCATTCATCAGCATTTGCATTGAGTTGGGATCGTACGAGGGTGAGTTGAGAAACAATACTGAGTACTGGAAAATGAAAAATTGAGAATAAAGATAAAACATTTCAGTTAATGAAAGAAAACAAGGGATACATATGATCAGTATACAAGGAAAGGTTATGTTTAAGATCAGTTACATGTTTGTTGATTACATGTCCTTACTTGATGTATTTTCTCACATGAATTATTGCTCAGCATGTACCTTATTTATTTATTTATTTATGTACTGAACCTTAGTGAGTATGTATTCTATCTCTCGTCACTACTCTTTACGAGTTTAGACGGGATACTCACTGGGTATATATTTGATTATATATACTCATGCTGCACTTTCTTTCTTTTTCTGTACTTGATTGTGCAGGTCTTGAGGCTCGTCCGTCTGGTCGTCCGCCTGCTGATAGATACTGATCACAGTGTCACTCCATACGGTGAGTTGTCTTCTTGGCGTCATCCTGAAAGCACCTCTGGAGCCTTCTAGTTTCATTTTGCTCAGTCTTTTGTTCCAGACTGCGTCTTGTATATTTTGTATATGTATTTCTGTTGTTGTATCTGTGTAGCCGCCCGTTGACACTATGATACTAGTCCTGGAACACACTTGTTGTAGTTATCAGGGTTGTATATATATTGGGCCTAGCTGTGGTTCAGCTTGTTTCTACGGCCTTACCCCCATATTGTTATTGTATTCCGCATTTTTATTGTTATAGTTGTTCGTTGGCTTGCCTAACCTCACTGTTAGGCGCCATCATGACCTGGACCGGTTTTGGGTCGTGACATCTGGTGGGATACCTGTCATATCTGAATGGGACCACGCAAAGCAATCTGCATTAGCCTTTAAATAATTTATCAACTTACCTCTTCGACTTGGCTCAGCCTCGTGCCTATATACACTTTCTGTTCAGGTTTTTGTTCAAATAGTAGAACAACTTTGAGTTCTTCTGTGGTAGTGGTGATGTGTTCGTCTTCCTCCAGTTCTTGAATGACGTCCGGTCTGGAATCTACATTTGTATGGTTCGATGCGTCTTCCGTGGTGACTTGGTTTACCTTCTCGTGAATATCATCTTCCGTATCTGTTTGAGTAATAACTTCTCCCGTTCCTGCTTGGTTAGTAACTTTTTCCGTACCTGTTTGGTTAGTAACTTATTCCGTACCTTCTTGGTCGGTAGCTTCTGTCCGGGAGATTTCTCTATCCTTTGGTTCATCCGTTTCTAGTTTTTTGTTATAGTGTACCACATAATTTATGTTTCTAGAGATTTGTTGATCTCCCCTAATCTGTTGAATCCCTCATTCAGAAAGGAATTTAATTACCTGATGCAAAGTAGATGGTACTGCTTTCTGTCAGGGATCCATGGCCTTCCCATGATTACGTTATAAGCCATGTCAGTATCGATGACTTGGAATCTGGTACTTTTCATTACTCCTTTGGCATAAGTGCTAAGTTCAATCTCTCCTTTGGTTATAACTGTAGAGTTATCAAGTCCTGATGAGGCTCGTGCCATTGGGATCACCTGATTTCCCAAGAGCATTTCTTCCACCACTCTTAGCAAGATGATATTGACTGAACTTCCTGGATCAATCAACACTCTTTTAACGTTAGTGTCATGAATGAGTAAGGATATTACCAGAGCATCGTTGTGTGGGAGCATTAGTCCGCCGAAATCTGCATCATCAAAGGTTATATTGTCTACGTCCGGATTTTCTCGAACCCGCTTTCAGTGTGTAATTGTGAACTTCGTGGCTATTTTGTGAACCACTCCGTTTACTTCTTCACCTCTGTGTATCACGTTGATAGTTCTTTTTGGAGATTGAGGTTTCGGGGGCTCTTGCCTGTTCTTCATGTATGCATGCTTACCTTTATTACTAAACAGTTCTGTTAAATAGCCCTGTTTCAATAATTGTTCTATTTTACCTTGTAAAAATCTGCAATCTGCAGTCCTGTGTCCATGATCATTATGGAATTCACACCAGAAATTTGGGTTCCTTTTATTTGGGTTTGACCGCATTTCTTTGGGCCACCGAACCTTATCTCCCATAATTCTTAATATTGAAACTAGTTCAGGGGTATTTACATTAAAGGTGTGTTCCCCAATTCGTGCATTACCTCTAGGTCGTTCATCTCGATCCTTTCTGGATCTAGATGGGGATGAGCCCACATCTTTGCTTGGTGTTCTATATTCTGACCTAGTGTTTTTCGAACCTGGGACGAGTTTCACGTCCCGATGGTCCCATGTAAGGAATGTATCTGTTTTTACCTGATCTCATGTCTAATTCGGAACGTCTAGATCTGGTATGATCTTCATCCTTTGAACGAGCAATGGTATCTTCTTCTATCCGAAGATTAGTATTGTACATGTTATAAACAGCATTCCATGTTGTAGCTGGGAATTCTCTCAGGCTTTCCTTGAGTCTTATCGTGGCTTCTGAGCTTTTGTCATTTAAATTGCTAGCAATTGCCATGGCTGCCCAATTATCAGGCACCCTTGGTAGTTGCATTCTATCTCGCTAGAATCTATCTACAAATTAACGGAGTAGTTCCGTGTCTCCTTGATTTATTTTAAATATGTCCTCTTCTTTTCTCTACTCTTTGCGCACCCGAGTGTGCTTTTATGAAAGAATATGCAAGCTCAGCAAAAGAATCAATAGAATTTTCAGGGAGAATAGAATACCAGGTTAGTGCTCCTTTGGTATGTGTTTCTCCAAATTTCTTGACCAGGACCGACTCTATTTCTTGTTTTCTTTAGTCGATTCCTTTCACTCCGTTGGTAAAAGTAGTCACGTGGTCACGTGGGTCCCTTGTTCCATCATACATAGGAACATCAGGCATTTAGAATTTCTTGGGTATGGGAAAGGGTGCTGCACTTGGTTTCCAAGGTTGTTGAAAATATCTATCAACAGCAATGCCTTTGATAACAGGTGGGACTCAAGAAATTTTCTCGATTTGGTCGTTCTGATCCTTCACCTGTTTCTGCAATGTTAGTAATAAATTTTCTAGTTCAGAATTATTATCCATACCTGGTCTTGCTTCGAGAGAATCATTAAGAGTGTCTCCTCTTGCTGAGTTTACTAACCCAGATTGAGGATTTTCCACGATGATGGTATTATTAGGAGGTGGTGTCAATGGTGTAGGTGAAGCTGCGGGTAATCCCCTTGCAAATTCTTGCATAGCCTAACTCACATATTCGGCAATCATTTGCTTCACCTGATTTTGTTCTATCGTCTGATCATTATCATTGTTATTCTTGTTATTGTTGTTGGATCTTTCTTGGGATTGTTCCCTTGAACCTCCTGGGGATGGAGGAGGTGATGGAGTCCAATTTCTTTGATGGTTATTGTCGTTTGAGTTCGACATATTTCAGAGGATATCATGTGAAAAATAAACAAATATTATCAGATTCCCGGTAACAGAACAAATTTGTTTAACCAAGGACTTACATCCTTTGACTAAAGCTATATTTAGGATGAACACGGGTTTCTGATAATCAAGAAGATAATGATAAGTAAGAACGAGTAAATAAATAGACAAAAGTATGATGCACAGAAAAGTAAGGTTTATTGTATTCGTAGTTTTCCTCTCCCTTACAAGTTATATTTTATTCCCTTATATGGGGAATTCCTTTTTATGACTCCTACCCCTTGAAATGATAGCATATTAATGACTAACTATTACATTAATGAAACGTTACAAAGGATAACCATAACTGTTGCGTGAAGGTTGCGTAACGTGTGGGTCATTAATTAAAGATCTCTGAATCTGCCGGTAGCTCTGTTCGGATTCGTTCTGACCGTGTCTTTTCCTTGTCTCAATCAGGTTGAGTTTCTCGTGGCTGATTACCACGTAGGTATATTGTGCCGGGCGTCTTTACCCCGCACCTCTTTATAGAATCACGTCCAACCGTCATGTTTTCCTTGAACCACGTAACTGGCTGAGTCGTCAAGAATTATCATATGCTTGAAGCTATTTTTTACCAATATACTCCCTATAGTATAACTTGTTATTTTCTTATTTCAATTATGTAATTTGTGCCCAATGGTCTGTCATAATATTTGTAAACAATTCTGGGGTTGGATAGTGAAAAGGGAAGGGTAATATGCATGCTATAGTTTGTTAAAGGGTAGATACCATGCTTCTAGGCTTACATTTCCTACATGTGCAATAGAATTCATGTTTAGGATTAATCATGCATTAGATATCCTTCTCCTTAGGTCCCATGTTTATTGTTTAAGCATCGCATTATGGTACTATCGTTTGTCACTTAGAAAATCATGATCTTGGATTAAATGTTGATATAAACCTACTATTCATGTAAACTAGGTTTAATATTGCTGTAATAATGTGGTACACTTAGAAATACTGCCTAGGATAACAATGCGCTAATAAACAGGTCATTCTCATACTTGCTGCATATTCTGAAAGCATGTTCAAACACTGTAACTTTATACATTTAGAAAATCCTGCCTAGGAATTCTGCACACAACCCATTATGCATCCCTATATGTGCATATCAGATATCATGTTTATGACTCATTCCCCACCTAATTACTAATGCGTGAGAAAAGGACTAAAAACTATTTTACCATAAACAACTGGTAGTAATTCTGCATTTTGTGCGCCCCTAGGTACAACATGTTTAGGCAAACAAGTCAAACAATTTCTTTAATAATCTGGGTAATTATTGAGCATTATTCCTACGTCTAGGCAAGCCTTAGGTGGTTATAATTATTAATCTGGAAATATGCCTTTTCCATGTATACTGACTAACTGTCAACAGGTTTAAAAATCAGTAGGCAAAACTGATTAAGACTTCCTCTTTGAGTTATGAAATGAATCTGCCTTTTTGTTATTATCACTTAGATACCATGCTTTAGGATCTGAATTAAGACCTTAACTGTGTTTGAGTCATGCTGCTTATGTGCTTTATCTGTTGAGGTACTTGAGCCTTTTTCTGTTTATATGGTTATCCCCATAATTGCAGTCCTATATGCTCTTGTTTGTCGCTTAGTATTTTGCCTTTAAACCTGAGGGTCTTCCTAGAACCCTCCTTATAGGACAAAAGTCCTACACTCCTCCAGGGCTAATAGGAAGGGACGGGTAACAGCATGCAATAGGGGTCGTTGACCAACACTCGCTCTAATTACCTTTACGGGGTGGGAATGGGTAGACATGGATATGATGACCAGTGCGCTAATACCACGTGTAGCCCCTCTTTGAGGAGTGACATACTGGGTATTGCATTGATGTGATCCATATAACAATCAAACCTAGGATCCCCCCTATCCCATATTCATGTTTAGACTATAATCTTTTTAACACCTACTTAGCTTTGAAAATTTTTCAAACTTAGTAACACATGTGTGCTTAGACTGCGAATACTTCAAAACCATCTACTATTTTAAACAGTAATTGCTACTTTTACAAATTCACAAAGTTGTTTGGTCGGCAACCATAGTTGTGGATTCTGAGGGATGCCTAACACCTTCCCCTTATGATAATTTCAATCCCTTATCCTATCTTTGGTTATCAAACTTGTTTGTAAATGAACCTTGCCAATAGGTGCCCTAACGCACCTTAACTTGTTAGGTGGCGACTCTTCAAAACTTGCGAACCCCTTTCCCAAAAGGAACGAGTTGTCCCAACCAATGTCAGAAACCCTTGACCGGCCCCGAAAGGAGTTTGGAAAAAGGGGGCGCGACAACATGCCGACTATGCTGGGGATATACTTAGGCTTTTACCATGTTCAAATTACTTTGTGAATTTGTACCTCTTCCCAATCCCCTTATGTGCAATTACTTGTCTATTTCTTTAAGCATTTAATTTTCTTCAAAAGCATACTGCCATGTTTTTCTTGTTTCCTTCCTTTGTAACTGCCTTTTTATTATAAACTACTGTATTTACTACTTTCATAATGTGCAAATACATGCTACATGTTTACTGTTTATTGCATATTCATGATTCAACATTCATACTCCACACATGCCAAAACGCTTGATGAGTGGTTGCACCCTTCCTATATTATCACCCCCTAAATTTGAAAAGGCCATTTTTCGGTTGTAAAGACCCATAAAATTTCTTGTTTAAAATAATGCCCGAATAAGTCCCCGAGATGTTTTTACTGAAGAAATTCTTAAAACAGACCTACTTTGAGTAAAAAGTACCCCGAAACTTAAAGAATAAAATTATCCAGAAAGTGGGCGTTATGAGACACACTATGCCATCGCATAACGTGTATGCAAACCGCATAATGGTCGCATACACGGGCAGATCACTTCCCAATTTGAGGACAACTATGTGGTCCAATATGCAATCACATTTCGGTTTTGTGGACCGCATAGTTGTCACATTCTTGCCCTTTGATTTTTATAAGGGAGTTTATGCGACGCACTATTCGATCTCATAACGTGTATGCGGACCGCATAGTGGTCGCATACCTTGGCAGATTGTTTTCAATATTGGCCCACCTGGAGGGCCATTCTGTGGTCGATTCTGCGGACCGCATGTCAGGAATGCGATCGCATTCCTGATGGCATTCGGGTGTCGGGCTCCTATTTTTCTAATTTTTAAACCCAACCCCCAATTCATTTAAACACCCCTTACCTTCATTTTAACCCATTTTTAACGAATTTGTGGACAAAATAGAGAGAAGGAAGAGTATGGTTATTGAGAGAAAGTTGTCTCCTTCAACAAATTTGGTCCATCATCTTTGATCAAGCCTGGAATTCTCGGATTTTAGTTAACAATAGAACTCACCTAAATTAATTCCTGAAGACAAAAGTGGATACCTTGCATGCATGTAAGTTAATCACCTCAATCTAGTAAAGGGAAAGCAGTTAGAGTAATAATTCACAAGAAAAGGGGTTTAGTAACATAAGGGGTCACTTAGCGTTCGATAAAATGCCTAAGCGAGTTCGAGTTATGTTAACGATGCCTAAATTCAAAGATAAATGTGTTGCCTTGTGAATTAGATTGAAGTTTCTTGACGGGTCGGTGATTTGAGAGTAGAAATTCAAGGGAATTCCAACTCGAGGTATGTATGGCTAACTTTAGCCCTTGTAGAATCCCCCCTTGTTGTGGCGAGCCTACGGTATGTGTACTTGTATGAAAATATGTGAATTGACTATATTAGTTGATTTCCACCCCACTGTGTTATATGAGATTGTGAACAGTGATTTGGCGTGCCTACGTTATTGTGTGCAAAGCTTGTAATTGTCTGAGGTTATTGATATGAAATGATGTAAATGAGTTGAACGATTATGGAAATACCTTGTACATGAATTACTGCTTGGAGAGAATTATTGTGCCTTGGGCCCAAATAAACGAATTGTTGATTTGAACTTGTGTTACTTGAAAGGAAGATTCTTATGATGTAATTGTTTGGGGTTGTGGTTATGAAATATGATTGTCAGGTGGGATCGGGTTTCACGCCACAACCCGAAGTAATAAGGTGTGGGTTTTGGTGATAAGTGTGGCCGAGGTAATAAGGGAGGCCAAGGTAATAAGGGTGGAATGTGATCACTATTGAAATGAAAATCTATGAAAATTTTGAATACAGTGTTGTTGGAAAGAATGAAGGGGAATTCTATGAAACTTTGATTTGGTTGTTTCTTTCTACGTGCAATGCTTGCTGGTTCTATTATTGTCTCTTATCTGTGTATTGTTTGATTGTACTTGGGATAAAGTTTGTTTCATACATACTAGTACTATTCCACAGTTCTATCGTCCATTTTACCGGGGGCGCTACATTTGCTTATATGAATGTAGGTGATTCTTCTACAGGTAATTCAGCCCACCGCCAGTAGTGCCACCTCTCTTGTCCGACAGCTATTCTGGTGAGCCTCACTCCCTCTCGGGGCCACGTGTGGCTTGTGCCACCTTATTTTTAGTTTATTGTGTAGTGTAAGGTATAGTAGAGGCCTTGTCGCCATCAAGTATTGTATAAATCTTTTGTACGTGTAGAGGCTCCGTAGATAAAAATGTGGGTAATGTACATATGTATTTTGGGTAGAAATGGTACGGTTCGGAATCCGGTTCCACGTTAGTATATTTTGTATGTATTTTGTAAGCACTTGGCATTAAAGGGTGGATATGATAAAATGTGGAAATGAAATCAATTATAAGTTTGTGCTTAAGTTTTAATTTGCTAATTCTCATGTATAATGAACATTGTTATCACGGGGCGTTGTGTAGGGTAGGAAAGGCAATTCCAGGTCCGCTCGATTGGGGTCCACCCATATGAGCGCCGTTTTTGACCCTCGACTTTGGGGCGTGACAAACTTGGTATCAGAGCCTAAGGTTTTTAAAGAGTCCTGGGATGACTCGGAGCCGTGTCAAGTAGAGCCCTTTTTATCAGTGTGTTGTCGAGCACATCTATAATTAGGGGGCTATATGGACATTTAGGAAAATATCTTTTCATTGTTATTCGATATCGTGCGGTGAAGTGGAAAGTGAAATTATCCTTGTCTGACTCATGCATTGTTCTGAAATTTTCAAAAATGGCACAAAAGAACAGAGCCCGACTCGGCCTTGAGGCCGATGCCACCCGAAGTGTGGCTGTGAATTCTTTACCAGATAGTGACGGTGAGAGTGACTCTCCGACCCTAAATCTACCTGGACCTTCTATTCCGGATCAAAGCGCTCCTATTCCCGCTGCGGCGGAGGGTGCTGCAATCCCTCCCGCTGATGTTCCTGATCCTTCTACAGTTCCATTTTCCGGTCCCGGTACTTTCGATGGGGACCTCAGGGGAGCTATACATGTTGACTCAGTTGGTGGCCGCTCAGGCCCAAAGATCTCATGCTACCCCTGCGTCCTCCAGCGGACAGGGAGATTCTGCCGGCTCTAGAGTCAACCAGTTTCTGCGGGTGGCCCCTCCAGAGTTCTCTGATACTGATCCAGAGGCCGATACACAAGAGTTTCTTGATGATATGTACAAGACTCTTCGGGTGATGAAGGCTACAGAGATAGAGGGGGTTGAGTTAGCTTCGTACAGGATAAGGGGAGCGGCATATTCCTGGTTCGAGATGTGGGAGGATTCCCGGGGGGAGGGAAGTCCTCCGGCGGGATGGGACGAGTTCGTTGACGCTTTTATGGATCATTTCTTGCCTACCGAGACTATGGCAGCCTGTGCTACGGAGATTGAGGTCCTCAAGCAAGAAAATATAAGTATGTGGGAGTACAACATGGAGTTCGTGAGGTTGTCCAAGTATGCTCCTCAGTTGTGTCGACTATGGATGCCAGGGTTCAGCGATTTGTTCAGGGACTTAGTCCCTTGGTTGTGAATGAAGATGCTACAACTGCCTTGCACTCGGACATGAACTATGGTAAGATAGTGGGATTCGCCCAGACCACGGAGGCTAGAAAATTATAGATAAGGGCAGAGAGAGAGAGAGAGTAGCGGGAGGGCCCGGTCAGCGGCCCACTCGGGGAGCTCAGTTGCAGGAGGGAGACCACTCCAGGGGAGAGGGCCATCAGCGCCATCCCAGTCTTAGGCACAATCCTCATCCAGTGCACCGCCATCAGTGGACCGTTACCATCAGAGCAGTCGTTGAGGACCAGGGTCAGACAGTAGGAGACCCGATCAGTTAGGTCATCTAGGATGAAGGTTCCAGCAGCAGAGGAGGGCTCCGTGCCCTAAGTGTTGGCGGTTCCATACCGAGTCTTGTTACCTGGATATCCCGGTATGCTACGGTTGTGGAGTGAGAGGTCATATTCAGCAGGATTGACGTGCGCCCAGTCAGGGATGGGTAGGGGATTTACTCAGCCATCCGGTTCTTTAGCCGCCACATCCTCAGTGCGTCCTCCAGCTCCAGAAGGGCTTTGTGCAGTTAGGGGTGGAGTTCGAGGTAGAGGTAGACCCAGCCGATTCTATGCTTTGAGTGGTCTCCAGAGTGCGGAGGCTTCTCCAGATGTTGTTACAGGTATTCTGACTATTCAAGCACTTGATGTTTATGCTCTTATAGATCCGGGCTCCTCTTTGTCTTATGTTATCCCATTTATTGCTTCAAGTTTTGGGATAGTACCCGAATAGCTTTATGAGTCGTTCTCTGTATCGACTATGGTTGGTGATTCTATTACAGTCGTGCGAGTCAATAGGAATTGTGTTGTCATGGTATGTGGTCGAGTTACCACAACCGATCTTATCGAGCTTGGGATGACAGATTTTGATGTTATTATGGGAATGGACTGGCTTTATTCGTGCTTTGCTAAACTTGACTGCCGAACCAGAGTCATGAGGCTCGAGTTTCCTAATGAGCCGGTTATTGAGTGGAAGGGGAATGGTGTGGTGCCAAAGGGTAGGTTTATTTCCTACCTTAAGGCCTCAAAGATGGTTAAAAAGGGGTGTGTCTATCATTTGGTCCGGGTTGCGGACACCACTTCAGAAGTGTCTGCCCCCGAGTCCGTGCCAGTTGTGAATGAGTTTCTTGAGGTATTTTCGGATGAGCTTCCAATGATTCAGCCGGATAGGGTGAATGATTTGGGGATTGATGTATTGCCGGATATGCAGCCAATATCTATTCCACCGTACAGAGTGGCGCCAGCAGAGTTTAGGGAGTTAAAGGAGCAGTTGAAGGATTAATTAGAAAAGGGGTTCATTCGGCCGAGTGTGCCATCATGGGGAGCTTCGGTTCTTTTTGTCAGAAAGAAGGATGGGTCGCTTCGCATGTGCATTGATTATCAGCTCAACAAAGTCACCATCAAGAATAAATACCTATTGCCTCGGATAGATGATTTGTTCGACCAATTACAAGGTGCGAGGTTTTCTCCAAAATTGATCTCCGGTGCGGATATCACCAGTTGAAGATCAGAGAGCAAAATATTCCTAAGACCACCTTCAGGACTCGTTATGGTCATTTTGAATTCTTGGTAATGCCTTTTGGGCTAACCAACGCCCCGGCAGCTTTCATGGATCTTATGAATCGGGTTTTCAAGCCATTTCTAGACTCCTTCGTGATTGTTTTTATTGATGACATCTTTGTCTACTCGCGGAGTCGGGAGGATCATGTTAATCACCTCAGGGTAGTTCTACAGACTCTTCATCAGCACCAGTTATATGCTAAATTTTCGAAATATGAATATTGGTTGGACTCAGTCACCTTTTTGGGTGATGTTGTTTCCAGAGAGGGGATTCAGGTGGATCCCCAGAAGATTGTGGCGGTGCAAGATTGGTCTAGACCAACGACCCCGACAAATATTTGTAGTTTCTTGGGTCTAGCTGGGTATTATCGGAGGTTTGTGGAGGGGTTCTCTACCCTCGCCTCCCCATGACTAAGTTGACGCAGAAAGCAGCTAAGTTCCAATGGTTCGACGCTTGTGAGAAGAGAGTTCAGGAGTTGAAATCAAGATTAATTTCGGAATCGGTGTTGACTTTGCCAGAGGGTACAGAGGGATTTGTTGTGTATTTTGATGCTTCAAGGGTCGGCTTGGGGTGTGTGTTGATGCAGCATGGGAAAGTTATAGTGTATGCTTCAAGGAAACTCAAAAATCACGAGAAGAATTGTCCGACGCATGATTTGGAGCTCGCTACTGTTGTGTTAGCATTAAAAATCTGGCGACATTATTTGTATGGGGTCCATGTGGATGTGTTCTCAGACCACAAGAGTCTCCAATATTTGTTCAAGTAGAAGGAGTTAAATTTAAGGTAGCGACGGTGGTTCGAATTACTTAAAGATTATGATATGAATATTTTTTTACCATCCTGGGAAAGCAAATGTAGTGGCCGACGCTCTCAGTCGGAAGTCTATGGGTAGTCTGGCTCATTTGGAGGTAGGTCAGAGGCCCTTGGCTTGGGAAGTTTATCAATTGGCCAGTCTGGGGGTCTGTCTCTCGACTTCAGACGAGGGAAATGTCATAGTACATAATGGGGCAGAATCGTCACTTGTAGCAGAAGTCAAGGAAAAGCAGTTTATTGATCCAGCATTGGCGCAGTTGAAGGAGGTAGTTCTTAATGAAATGATTTCGCCATTTTCACTCGGTAGCGATAATGGTGTATTGCGATGTCAGGGTAGTCTATGCGTTCCAGATGTGGATGGTCTTCGGGAGAGGGTAATGGCGGAGGCTCATAATTCTAGGTATTCCGTGCATCCAGGTTCTACGAAAATGTATCATGATCTCCGGGAGATTTATTGGTGGAGCGGTATGAAGAGGAACGTGGCGGACTTTGTATCTAAATGTACAAATTGTCAACAGGTGAAGGCCGAGCATCAGAGGCCTAATGGGTTAACTCAGCTTATGGAAATACCAACGTGGAAATGGGAAATGATCAACATGGATTTCGTGGTAGGGTTACCTCGCACTCAGTGCAAGTTCGACTCAATTTGGGTGATAGTGGATCGACTCACGAAATTAGCTCACTTTTTGCCAGTCAAGTCCACCGATAATGCGGAACAGTATGCTCTATTGTACCTCAAGGAAATAGTCAGACTTCATGGCACTCCAGTTTCTATTATCTCGGATTGAGGGGCCCAGTTCACAACCAACTTTTGGAGGAAATTTCTGCAAGGTTTGGGTACTCAAGTAAACCTCAGCACGGCTTTCCATCTGCATACTGATGGTCAGGAAGAGCGGACTATTCAGACACTTGAAGACATGTTACGAGCTTGTGTTTTGGACTTCAAGGGTAGTTGGGATGATCATTTGCCGTTTATCGAGTTTGCTTACAATAACAGCTTCAATGATAGTATCCAGATGGCCCCATTTGAGGCATTGTGAGGAAGAAGGTGTAGATCTCCGATTGGATGGTTCGAGGTTGGTGAAGCGGAATTGTTAGGACCAGATCTTGTGCACCAAGCTATGGAAAAAGTTAGAATCATTCAAGAGAGGATGAAAACTGCTCAGAGTCATCAAAAATCCTACGCCGACGTTCGCCGAAGTGAATTGGAATTCCAAGTAGATGATTGGGTGTTCTTGAAGGTGTCTCCCACGAAGGGATTGATGCGGTTTGGGAAGAAAGGGAAGGTGAGCCCTAGGTATGTCGGGCCATACCGGATTGCTCAGAGGATAGGTATAGGGGCTTATAGGTTGGAATTTCCCCTGAATTGTCATTAGTGCACCCGGTGTTCCATGTGTCTATGTTGAATAAAGTGGTTGGAGATCCATCAGCCATCGTGCCAGTGGAAACCGTTGAGGTGAATGAAGAACTATCGTACGAGGAGGTCCCGATTGCGATTCTTGATAGGCAAGTCCGTAAGTTGAGGAACAAGGAAATTGCTTCAGTTAAAGTTTTGTGGCGAAGTCAACGAGTCGAAGAAGCCACGTGGGAAGTTGAAAAGGAAATGAAAGAAAAATACCCTCACTTGTTTGAATAAGTCTAGTAGGGAATCGTGCGAATTGTCCTTTCTGAGCAATTGCAAGATATGTTCAATGTTGTGTAAAAAGAACTCTATTTTGTTTCTCTAATCGCCTTAGCATTGTAACTTCCTAATGTGTGCCAAAATGTTTCATGTTGTCACTATTTGGGTAATATGCAACCCTTTTGAAGTAAATGAAAGTTTTGTGCAACTTATGTGATAGACAAGCAACTAATAGTAGTGTAGATTGGTAATTATTAATTGGAAAGTATATGGTGTATTAGGACGATTGAATTGTATGGGGCTCACTTAAATGACCCAATTTATATGCAAGTATGTGACACTAATTGAATCATATGCAAGTTTGTGTGGTAAAGAGAATGAACTATGTGTAGTTGTTAGAATGATTAGATATGTACAGTCTATTGAAGTAACAACGTTGTGTGCAAGTTATTGAATGACTAAAACCGTGTATTGGTGCTTGAAAATATGTTTCGGGGGCTCCCTGACAGGTAGATAGGTCTAATTGTAAAGGAAACTCTGGAAACAATTTCAGAAAATATTAGTGTTAGTAAAATTAGGAGTTTGCATGACATGTTTTCAAGACCAAATGATTTCCAAAGAATCCTCATTCGAGGACNGGGGGGGGGGGGGGGAGATGTAAAGACTCGTAAAATTTCTTGTTTAAAATAATGCCCAAATAAGTCCCCGAGATATTTTTACTGTATAAATTCTTAAAACAGACCTAATTTGAGTAAAACGTACCCTGGAACTTAAAGAATAAAATTTTCCAGAAAGTGGGCGTTATGCGACGCACTATGCGATTGCATAACGTGTATGCGGACCGCATAATGGTCGCATACACGGGCATATCACTGCCCAATTTGAGGACAACTATGTGGTCCAATATGCGATCGCATTTCGGTTCTGCAGACCGCATAGTTGTCGCATTCTAGCCTTTTGATTTTGGTGAGGGAGGTTATGCGATGCACTATGCGATCGCATAACGTGTATGCGGACCACATAGTGGTGGCATACCTTGGCAGATTGTTTTCAATTTTGGCCCACCTAGGGGCCATTCTACTGTCGATTCTGCGGGCCGCATGTCAGGAATGCGATCTCATTCCTGACCGCATTGCGGTGTGGGGCTCCTATTTTTCTAATTTTTAAACCCGACCCCCAATTCATAAAACACCCCTCCCCTTCATTTTAACCCATTTTTAACGAATGGAGTTAGAGTAATAATTCCCAATAAAATGGGGTTAGTAACCTAAGGGGTCACATAGCATTCGATAAAATGCCTAAGCGAGTTCGGGTTATGTTAACGATGCCTAAATTCTAAGATAAATGTGTTGCCTTGTGAATTAGATTGAAGTTGCTTGACGGGTCGGTGATTTGAGAGTAGACATTAAAGGGAATTCCAACTCGAGGTATGTATGGGTAACTTTAACCCTTGTAGAATCCCCCCTTGTTGTGGTGAGAATACGGTATGTGTACTTGTATGAAAATATGTGAATTGACTATCTTAGTTGATTTGCACCCCATGGTGTTATATGAGATTGTAAACAGTGATTTGGTGTGCCTACCTTATTATTTGCAAAGCTTGTAATTGTCTGAGGTTATTGATATGAAATGATATAAATGAGTTGAACGATTATGGCAATACCTTGTGCATGAATTACTGCTTGAAGAGAATTATTGTGCCTTGGGCCTAAATAAACGAATTGTTGATGTGAACTTGTGTTCCATGAAAGGAAGAGTCTTGTGATGTAATTTTTTGGGGTTGTTGTTATGAAATATGATTGTTAGGTGGGCCCGGTTTGCGCGCCGCAACACGAAGTAATAAGGTGTGGGTTGTGGTGATAAGGGTGGCCAAGGTAATAAGGGTGGTCGAGGTAATAAGGGTGGAATGTGATCACTATTGAAATGAAAATCTATGAAATTTTTGAATACGGTGTTGTTGGAAAGAAAGAAGGGGAATTCTGTGAAACTTTGATTTGGCTGTTTCTTTCTACGTGCAATGCTTGCTGGTTCTATTACTGTCTCTTATCTGTGTATTGTTTGATTGTACTTGGGATAAAGTTTGTTCATACATACTAGTACTATTCCACAGTATTAACGTCCCTTTTGCCGGGGGGCGCTACATTTTCTTATATGAATGTAGGTGGTTCGTCAATAGGTAATTCAGCCCACCGCCAGTAGTGCCACCTCTCATGTCCGACAGCTGTTCTGGTGAGCCCCACTCCCTCTGGGTGCCACGTGTGGCTCGTGCCACCTTATTTTGAGTTTATTGTATAGTGTAAGGTATAGTCGGGGCCTTGTCGCCGGCAACTATTGCAAAAATATTTTGCACTCGTAGAGTCTCCGTAGTCAAAAATGTGTGTAATGTACATATGTATTTTGGGTAGAAATAATACGGTTCGGAATCGGGTTCCACGTTAGTATATTTTGTATGTACTTTGCTAATTCTTGAAAACCGCACAGGCAAGGGTTTCTCAAAAATGATGGGTTTGAAGAAGAACGCAAAGTTAGGGTGTCTGTAGGAATCATACATCCCCTTCGATTACTTGTATGAACGGTACGGCCACACAAGTCATACCGTACCTTCCATGATGAATTCACCATGTCATCTTTGGGACACATTCATAGTAGGGTGTTAGTCTTTGTTGTCTGCTTCCTGAGGTTGATAGTATTCCCGAAAAAGAAAGAAAGAATCCACACTAGGTTGGCTATGGTATCTAAGACATTAATTAAGGGAATTGGTGGGCAGACTTTCAGCATCGTTCCTATGATCATTTCAGACATATATCGAGCCTTAGAACAATGCCAAAGAGGAGAAAAGCACTTCGAGGGCTGCAACTTAATACTACAACTCTGGCTGTTGGAACATCTCCAAAAGGGCTAGTACCGACAACAGTTTCAGCGAAGGGCGTGGGATGACCACATCACTTTCCACCATCTAAAGCGAATGACTTACATCCTTGATATGTTTGCTCAGCCTGAGAATGCCAAGGAGTGGGTTGAGTTCTTCGATAGTCTGACTGAAGAGCAAGTCCAGTAGATGTTCGAGTGGTTTCCAACATAAACGTCCATCGTCCAGTCCAGAGATGCACCATTCTTGATACTGATTGGTCTGAGAGGAACATATCCTTACGTCCTTCTTCGGGTTATGAGACAAGCGAGTAGGAAGCAAGTTATACAAAGGGTTGACAAGATGAGTCACTTCCAGGCCGACTTCCAGAATGATGATAGTCCTCACAAGTTCCACGCTCAACACATGTGGCACTGTAAGATCATAATGGAGAAAGACACAATTGATCCAGACAGATATCACACAGGTTATACACCTTTCTATTCGGGTTGGTTAGAAGACAATTGGGATGGTCTAGGCAGGCTAGAGTTCATCTGAGGCCACAGAATCATAGATGAAAAGGCCGAGGCACAGGTCAAGTATAATCATCTACACAAGAGGATCCGCGAGTGTGAGGATGAGCAACACCAGATACACGAGTCCAACAAGAAGTTGATTGAAGAGTGGAAAGACATGGCTATCAGTGCCAATTGAAAGTTGGGATACATAGAATGAGGCATAGTCGAGCTAGAGGGTAAATTCATCAAGAGGGTTGAAGACTGTCAAAAGGCTTAAGGGAACGAAGGTGGACATCTAGCCAGAGCATACGTACTGCTAGGACTTCCCGAGCTGGGGAATCTGTTGGAGGGAATCAAGGATGCCCAGTTTGGGGAAGGTCCTTCTGGGACCAAGTAGATAGGAATTTCCTTTTTCGCTTTATCGATGTAATAAGGCCAATGACCATTAGTGATTTTACTTCTTGATTATTAAGTGTCGTTTTGGATTCGTCTATTTTTACATTAATGAAATGAGGTATTTTAGCATTTTAAGTTCTCCAAATTAATTTGTCGCTAGGCCTACCTCTGTCACAAAGAGGTTCCCAAATTAGGACACAATTTCTATTCCCACACTATATGTTTAAATACTGCAATACTTTTTCATAATCCTCACTGACTTGGCTACTTTTCTTTTTCGTTTTGTTTTCTTTCCTTTTATTATCGCCCTGCCCAAAGGTTGGTTCGTGCACTCTGGCATCAACATCCTTTCTCACAAGATCCAGGGGACCTCCACCCTCTTCTCCTCCTAGTCCTCCCAAAGGCAAGAAGAAAATTGAAGATTCAGGCAAAACCAGGAAGGAAAACACGGTTGAATAGGTAGAGGCCACTGATGGACAGGGAATTCGGGTCCAAACGCGATTATGCCACAACTCGAACATAAGTTGTTGAAATTCTAAGAAGAACTTGATCAAGTTCAAAATTTGGCAAATGTATCATTCACCCTCACCGTCCAGATGTCAACCTCCCTAACATCAAGAATCCAACACCTCCACAAAACATCCCAAAGTAGCAAAATCATCCCGCAGCTAATCATCACACCACTCCCCCAAATAACCAAACCCTTCCAACACAATGTAACACCTGCCATACTCCAAAGAACACTCCACTACTTATCCCAGAACCTCAGAAATCCATAAACGACCATTTCTACACCCATCCACTAGGACATCACAATAACCCTATCTACGTGGAGACTATGCGACACTGCAACCAACATATCTCATACACACCAGAGTCGAGAGAAAATGATTTGCTTATCAGGAACTTGGCAGAGAAAATTAAGAAATTGACCAGTCGGTTCAGGGCGTTGAGGGAAGCAAAGGAGTCGAGGCGTTGAACTATGAGGACCTCTGCATACAACCCGATGTCGAATTGCCCGAGGGGTACAAATCTCCTAAGTCTGAAATGTTTGATTGTACAGGTGATCCAAGGGTCCATTTGAGGACCTATTGTGACAAGCTGGTTGGAGCGGGGAAAGATGAGAGGATCCGCATGAAACTGTTCATGAGGAGCTTTAAAGGAGACACACTGTCTTGGTACATCAGTCAAGATCCCAAGAAGTGGTCGAATTGGGTGAGCATGGCGTCTGACTTCATGGATAGGTTTAGGCTTAGTACAGAGAACGCACCAGATGTGTTCTACATACAAAATCTGAAGAAGAATCCCACAGTAATGTTTCGCGAGTATGCTACTCGCTGGAGATCCGAAGCTGCTAAGGTCACGTCCGCCTTATATGAGGAACAAATGAATAAGTTCTTCGTTCGAGCTCAAGATCCACAATACTATGAGCGGTTGATGGTGATTGAGAACCACAAGTTCTCCGACATTATCAAATTGGGTGAAAGGATCAAGAAAGGAACCAAAAGTGGTACGGTTACCATCTTTGAGGATTTTCAAGCTACAAACAAGGCCCTACAGTCCGGTGGTGTGTCCAAGAAAAGGGATGTGGGAGCCGTGATGGTGTCACAAAGAACCAAATCTCCACTTAAATATCAAACCTACTCAACACCTCCACTTACATATCAACCGACCCAAAATAACCAAGCACCCTCACCCTCATACCAAGCACCACCACCAACCTATCAATCATCTCCGCTACCTACATATCAACATACTTCAGCCAGATATTCCCAGCCCACTCCTGTTTACCGCAGTTATAATTCTCAAACATCCCACTATCAATCACCCCATGCACCAAAACATCCCTAGACCTCGGCCTAATTTTGATCGAAGACCTCCAAAATAATTCACTGCCATCGCCGAACAGATCGACCAGCTGCATGAGAAATTTAAGGTTGCTGGTTATGTCACCCACATCCCTAGTGTAACCCCTAAGAATCCTTCCCTGTGGGTTAACCCAAAGAGGTCATGTGCATACCACTCTATCATGAAAGGACACACCATCGATGATTGACGCTCATTGAAGGATAAGAAACGGTCCTTGATTGACAACAAGATCATTGTGGCAAAAAATTCTGCTTCAAATGTCCGCAACAATCCTCTCCCAGATCATAAGGGTAGATGCATCCACATGATTGAAATAGAAGAAGATTGGGACTTCGAGGGGTCGATCGGGTTGATCGTAGAAGGCGATGACCCAAAGAAACCAGCCATTACTATCAACCCAATCATAGTCCAGATTCAGCCATCTAAGGATGCTGAGGTATATGATGTGCCGGAGAATTTCGGCACATTTAATACCATAATGCTTAAATTATGGCTCGTTTCAAGAGCATTTACTCTTATTAATTATAGAATTTTGGTATTTTGCAGTACACAAGGTGTAAACACTCAAGACCATGCAAAAGAGAGCTAAAGAACAGAAAAGAGGAGGAAAATGACCGAATGCGATCGCATATGCAACATGCGAATCGCATTTCGAGCCTAGAGATCGCATACCGCAACAGAAAGTTGAGTCAAATTTAAGGAGTGAAATGCGGTCAAATATGCGACCGCATATCTCAAATGCGAACCGCATTTCAATCGCATCTCCATCTGATGCCTGAAGCCACACTGCAAATGCGACGCATGAATGCGATCGCATATCACCAATGCGGACCGCATCTCTCAAATGCGATGAATCTCTGGGACCTAGGGTTTTGATATGCGATGAAGAAAGTGAAGATGCGAATCGCATCCCTGTTATGCGACAGGAATGCGATCGCATATCATCCCTACAGGGGTGTTTTTGTCTGTTTTTCACCTGAATTTCCTGCCCACTATAAAAGGATTTATCTTGGCATCTCTTGAAAGAGGAGAGATAGATAGAAAAAAATAATATCTTGGGACATATCTTGAGCTTTGTAAATACAATTTAGAGAGAGAAGAACAAGTTTTGAAGCTAGGGCTTTGCACACACACTTGGGTCTTGAAGATTTCATCATTTTGGTTAAGGATTCCTTACCCATTTATGTTTATTTCTTCATTTCCTTGTTTTGTATTAAATATCTAAGTGTGTAGTATTTTTCCAACACTTGAATCTTGTTTATGGGAATATTCATAGTTTAAGTGTGAATTAAATACCTTGTTGTGCTTATGTATTGAATGATTTTATTATATTTGTGAAGTGGGTGTTTGTTATTTTAATTATTCTTGTTCTTTAATGTTTCCAAAGGGATTACCTAACCCTAGGACTAGCCCATTAACTCCGAATTAATTTTGGAAAAGATTATTTGGGGTTGGGAAAGATTAATTAACAAGAACTTGAGGATTTAACCCTCATTTTATAGATTCTACCTAGGAATAGGATTGAACTACTTGTAGCCAAACCCGGAAGTGCTTAATCTCTTAATTGGGCTAGGAATTATTCATTTAGGAAGTCTTGTTAGTCTTTGGGGAAATCTAATTAAGAAATATTATCCGTGGCTAATTAACATAACTCACTCATATTTGTAAAATCGTGAAATACATTGGATTGTTACTTGAGTGTAATTTCCGATGCATTCATTCTTGTTGCCATTGATCATTTTACTCGCTTTCTAGGTTAGCTTATATTTTCGCATTTACCTATAAACAATTATCAAAAACCCAAAATCTTAATTATTTGGCATTGCACGATAAGTGATAACTCTCTAGCATTCCTAATCGCCCTCATATTGTTCTTTGTGGGATTCGACCACAACCTTGTTGGGTTACTATATTTGACAACGATCGCTTGCACTCTTTTAAGGTGTAAATTGAGCGTATCAGTATATATGTATGTAACTCTTGAGTTTGAAGCAGCTCCATCCGCAAAGGCACCGTCACCAATTGAGGTCAAAGTCATGCCTCCGGCAAAGGCACCCGCAAGAAGGAATGTCAAAGTCAAGATTACAGTGGAAATATCAACTATGCCACCCTTCTATACAAATGTTGTGCCATAGGATTATGTGGCTGAAGCAAGAAGGAAGGGCAAAGTCAAGATTGAGGAAGCCAGTGCGGCACATGGTATGACAAGAACTGGTAGAGTCTAAACGCCTGAACATCTGGCTGAATCTAGCAAGCAGGCATCCAATAGTCCTCCCATCATCGAGACAGGTCCAGATGACCTTTGGAGGAAAGTACAGGCTAAAGAGTATTCTGTCATTGACCAGCAGAACAAGACCCCAACTCAGATATCCATTCTTTCCTTGCTACAAAATTCAAAGGCACATAGAAATGCTTTATTGAAAGTGTTGAATGAAGCGTATGTGTCAAACAATATAACTAGTGGGGAAATTTTAAAGACCGTAAAATTTTTGTCTAAAATAATGCCCGAATAAGTCCCCGAGTTGTTATAACTATAGAAATTCTTAAAACGGACCTATTTTGAGAAAAAAGTACACCGGAATGTGAAAGATATAATTTTTCAGAAGTTGGGCGTTATGCGGCGCTCTATGCGATCGCATAACGGGTATGAGGACTGCATAATGGTCGCATACCTAGGCAGGCCACTGCCCAAATAGAGGACAACTATGCGGCCTAGAATGCGATCGCATTCTGGTTATGCGGGCCACATAGTTGTCGCATTCTTGCACCTTTGTTTTTGTGAGGGAGGTTATGCGACGCACTATGTGATCGCATAAACGGTGCGCGGAACGCATAGTGGTTGCATACTTGTGCAGTGTCTTTTCAAATTCTGGCCCATTTTAAGGGCCACTATGTAACCGGAATGCAGACCGCAGAACAGGAATGCAATCACATTCCTGACCGCATTCTGTGTCAGGTATCGTGTTTTCTGATTTTTAAAACCCGACCCCCTCTTCAATAAAACACCCTTCCCCTCCATTTTAAACCATTTTCTGAAAAAAATTATCACGACCCATTTCCGGGTTGTGATGGCGCCTGTCGTGGAACCAGGCTAGCCCACCGTTACAACAATACTCAATTCATTTACTAGAGAAATTTACTCATCATTGGCTCAATTCATAGAAATACTGACATTTATAATCATTTAAAACAGTCTAACAAAAGAAATGAGCTCCAACAATGACTGTAGGATCTGGAGTCACGCAATCATGAGCTACTAACATCAATACAACTGATAATAATAAAACTGAAGTTTTAAGTTTCAAAGTATTAATACAGAAGAGAGAATAGGGAAAAGAGGGACGGGACAACGAACGCCAGCTGCTACCTCGTCGACTCTGAGAGAATGGCTGCTATCACCGCTCCGCGTCAAATCTCGGTGCACCTGGATCTGCACAAAAAGTGTGCAGGTAAGTAACGAAAACAACCTACGGTCTGAGAAGGTAGTGACGAACTCAACCTCTGTAAATCACAGTTCAAATAATGAATATTTCAGGAATAACCAAGTATATCAGTGACAATATCCGTAAATAACAATTAAATGCCATGTACGTATTATGCAACTCTCACAGGTAGTCCTCTCGGTTCACATAATTGGCCATTGGCCCAGGGAAATCCATCCCTCTATGTGTCATATCTCGGACAAATCCATGTCCAGGGAAATCTATCCCTCAATATCTGTGCGCTCATTGGGGGTGTTAAGACTCTGGAAGAGCCGCCAAGGATATGGCCCAAGCGCTATATATATATCAATCCCATGAAGGGTATATCATCTCAACATTTGGCTCTAGGCCCATACTCAGTCAGAATTACCAGGCTCCTCACAATACTCTCATTATCTAATAGCCCAAACAATGGCAATGCATGATAAATAAATGAATTCTGAGACTGAAATACGAATACATGTATAATAACAGGACTGAGTATGCACAAGTAAAGTTCACAATAGAAATAACAGTAACGGACCCTTTCCGGTCTCCACATATAGACATGAAGTCTTATCATTTATACTTGTTATGTTACTTTTAGTTTCTACGCATTAATAGCGTTCACAGTACCGATATCATGATGGAATAACAGTTAAACCGTGCCTGGGGATAAGCCGGGCCACAACAAATCAACCAACACTCATATGCCCGTCACTTGGCGAGTGTATCATAGTAACTATCATCAATTAGCATGTACATTGGGGTTTTGAACCCCTCAGTTCCAAGGTTGAAGCCGTTACTTACCTCGAAACCGGCTCAACTCTACTCCGCCTGGCCCTTTCCTCGAGAATCGGCCTCCAAATGCTCCAAATCTATCAATAATCAATTACATAGCGTCACAATGTGCTAAGGAACAATCCCCAAATCAAAATTTAGCAAAAATACCAAAATCCCGAATTCGGTCAAAACCCGGCCCTCGGGCCCACGTCTCGAAAGTCAGAAATTTTCACAACACTAGGTTCCTTGTCCTTTCCCGAGTCTAACCATACCAAGAACACGAAAATCGGACCTCAAATGGTCCTCCAATTCCCCCATTCTTCCTCTCTTAAACCCAAGCCCTAACCACCATTTTTCTACTGTTTTTACCCATGATTTCAACCTAAAATCGTTCTTAATGTACAACATAACGAGTTTTGGGTCCAAGAAACTTACCTCCTTGAAGAAACAGCGAAATCTCTCTTCAAATACCTTCATAACCTCCAACCCGTGTGTACAAATGGTGAAAGAGGACAAATTTTGCAAAGGCTGCCTTTTTATAGTTCTGCCCAAGCATTTCCGCAAAAGCGAAACATTTCTCGCACCTGCGGAACTCACTTAAAATCCCAGACTTCGCACCTGCGGCCTCTTTATCGCAACAGCGGTACCGCAGGGGCGACATATTGACCGCACCTGCGACCCTTCACTTAACACTTAGAGCCCGCGCCTGCGAACCCATTTCCCGCACCTGCAACCTCGCAGGTGCGATTCTCCTTCCGCCCTTGCGATGAATTTCCGCCCCTGCGCCTTCACTCTCGCGCCTGTGATGTCTGCACCTGCGGCCCAAGCATCGCAGGTGCGATCACACCAGCAGTAGCAGCTTCAGCTGCATTTCAAGTCCCAATTTCTCCGTTTAACGTCTGAAATCAAACTCGAGCCCCTCGGGACCCCAACCAATCATACCAACATATCAAAAATGGTTATTCAAACTTAGTCGAGCCATTAAAACAACATCAAAACCATAAATTCTTATCCAATTCAAGCCTATGATTCCCAAAAATTTCCGAAACACGCATTTGATCGAAAGCCCAACCAAACCATCTCCAAATGACCTGAAATTTTGCAAGCAAGTCCAAAATGACCTAACGAAGCTACAGCAACTCTCGGAATCCCATTCCGACCCTCGGATCAAAATCTCGCCTATCAACCGGAATTCGCCAAAATACTAACTTCGCCAATTCAAGCCTAATTCTACACCGGGCATCCTAAAAATATTCTGAACACACTCATAAGTCCCAAATCACCTAACGAAGCTATTCGAACCATTAAATCCGCATTCCGAGGTCATTTACCAATAAGTCAACTCCGGGTTGACTTTTCCAACTCTATAGCTCTTGTTAGAGGCTAAGTGTCTCAATCCACTCTATTTTAGCTCCGAACCCGAACCAACCAACCCCAACACTTCGTGAAAAATATAACCGAGCTAGTACAAGACAGAAATAAAGGAATAGATGCGTATACTGCGTAACGACGGACCGGGTCGTTACATTCTCCCCCTCTTAAATAACCGTTCGTCCTCGGACGGGTCTAGAAACATACCTGGAGTCTCAAACAAGTGAGGATATCTGCTCCGCATCTCCCGCTCGGTCTCCCAGGTGGCCTCCTCCACTGGCTGACCTCTCCACTGAACCTTCACTGATGCTATCTCCTTTGATCTCAACTTTCTGACCTCACGAGCCAAAATAGCCACTGGCTCCACCTCATAAGACATATCCCCCTCAAGCTGAACTGTGTTGTAGTCTATCACATGAGACGGATCACCAACATACTTCCGGAGCATCGATACATGGAACACCGGATGAACACTCGATAACCTGGGTGGTAAGGCAAGTCTATAGGCTACTTCCCCCACCTTCTTAAGCACCTCAAACGGGTTGATATACGAGGGACTAAGCTTTCCCCTCTTCCCGAACCTCATAACACCCTTCATGGGCGACACCTTCAGCAGAACCTTATCACCCTCCATGAATGACAAGTCTCTAACTCTCCGATCTGCATAGCTTTTCTGCCTGGACTGAGCTGTGCGAAGTCGCTCCTGGATCAACTTTACCTTCTCTAACGCATCCTGAACCAAGTCTGGGCCTAACAACCTAGCCTCGCCGGGCTCGAACCAACCAACCGGAGATCTACACCTCCTACCATATAAAGCCTCATACGGGGCCATCTGAATACTGGACTGGTAGCTATTATTGTATGCAAACTCCGCCAAAGGCAGAAACCGATCCCACGGACCACCGAAATCAATCACACAAGCACGCAACATGTCCTCCAAGATCTGGATAGTCCTCTCCGACTGGCCGTCGGTCTGTGGGTGAAATGCTGTACTCATCTCTACCTGCGTGCCCATACCCCTCTGTAAAGACCTCCAAAACTGAGACGAAAACTGAGTACCCCTATCGGATATGATGGAAACTGGAACCCCATGCAATCTAACAATCTCCCTGATGTAAATATCCGCTAACTTCTCCGAAGTATAAGTGGTACTGACTGGAATGAAGTGTGCCGACTTGGTCAGTCGATCTACAATGACCCAAATAGCATCAAATCCCTTCGAAGTCCGTGGAAGCCCAACTAAAAAGTCCATGGTAATCCTCTCCCACTTCCACATTGGAATAGCCATCTCCTGAAGCAATCCACCTGGTCTCTGGTGCTCATACTTAACTTGCTGACAGTTGAAACACCGAGCCACGTATCCCACAATATCTTTCTTCATCCTCCTCCACCAATATTGCTGTCTCAAATCCTGATACATCTTCGCGGCACTCGGATGGATGGAATACCGCGAACTATGAACCTCTACCAATATCAGCTCTCGAATACCATCTACATCGGGTACACAAATGCGACCCTGCATCCTCATAACCCCATCATCATCAATAGTCACATCCCTGGCATCACTCTGTCGAACCTTGTCTTGAAGGACTGACAAATTACGATCATCATACTGGCGTGCTCTAATATGATCATATAAAGAACACCTGGAAGCCATACTCGCTAACAC